>JAMKCH010085120.1:0-106552 GCA_023653785.1 Ophioderma brevispina
ACAATTAAAATAAAATACTTTGTTTAAAAAGTTGTAACCAAGTTCACAGTGTATGTTAGTTATTCAGGAGTTTGAATCAATAGTTTTGAGGTGGTTGGCCTTGGTCAAGGTGACCGTAACAAGTGAAAGGGATTTTTTCTAGTTCTGGTCAGTCTTTTGGGTGCCAGCACTGTTTACATTCTTGGAAAAAGTGAAAATACGCAAAATTGTGCATTTCACGCTTTCTGGACCTTGTAGGGGTCAAATTTAAAACGTGGGTCACAGATTTTTCAAAAAAATAGTGTTGCCACATTGAAAAATTTTCAATATTTTTACTTAAATTTAGTGAATTTTAAGGGATTTTTGCCATGTATTATGATTAATATCTCTACAATGGAAAATGTTGTGACCCCGGGGGTGGGGTCAAGTGAAAGAGCAGGAAATACAGAATACAATAAATGCAAACCGGGGGGTGCTACTCCTAACATCTCTTGGTTATGATTATGTGGGACAGTTCAAGATTAATATCTCCCAAACGGAAGATGTTGTGACCTCTATGGTGGTGATCAAGAAAGGAGTGAGAAGTATAGAATACTATTAAATGCAAACTCGGGGGGTGCTACTCCTAAACGTCTTTTACTTGTGCTCATGTGGTGGACTTTTCAAGATGTAATATCTCACAATGGAAAATGTGTGACACCCTAGGGTGGTGTCAAATAAGAGTGAGATGTATAGAATACTATCAAATGCAAACCGGGGGGTGCTCCTCCTAAACATCTTAGTAATGCTCTTGTGATGGACTTTCATGATTAATATCTCACAATGGAAAATGTTGGGACCCCTGGGTGTGTTCAAATGAAAGAGCAGAAAGTAAAGAATACTATAAATGAAAAACCGGGGTCCGCATACTCCTCTAAAATCTCTGACTTATGCTCGTGGGGAAGGGAATTTCAACTTGCAAGATTAATATCTCCACAATGGAAACATGTTGTGACCCTAGGGTCGGTTGTCAAAAGCAAATAGTGTGAAGGAAGTACAACAGTTAAGAATTGGAGTTTATCTGCTTGCACACACCTTTTTGGGGACACCTGGACTCGCACAGTTGCACTCTGGTGTGCTGCTTTTGTCTTACAATTAATCGCGAAAGCAGGCGAGACTGATGTTTTGAGAACCGCCCTTGTTGCACAATTTTATCAACAAAGGGGATGCTTGTATACTATTTGGCATTGTAAAAAAAAATGCTATACAAGCCAAAATCTGTGTAGCAGTTCTTCAAAAAAGGCGGTATCAGTTTGCTATGCTAAACAGGGGAATCTGCACACTGATAGTAGACTAATAGTAGCGATGGTGTTGTATTAGTATGTAGTGCATTTTAAACATTTTCACCAATTAGCAAAAGAAAATCCCACATAATATGCGGTTATTCTTACTTTCCATGTTTGATTTTTTTCCTTTTTCAGTTGAACAGTAATGCTTTGGTCTAGTGTTACTAAGCACAGGATCATTGCCATTCTCACAAAGTTCTAACACCAATACCACCTGGCTACGACCCCACTATGGCAGCATTCCTCTCTTGACTCATACGTACACACCCCAATAGGAAAGTGCCATTAACCCACATCATAATCGAGCCCACTTATACGGGGACACTCTTACTACAGATGAAGTTTGGCAAGTTCAATTAAAATGGTAATTTTAAATTCCATGGCCGGATCACTATAGCCTTGGCCTCAGAACCTCGGATTTTACCAGAAGTGGTCAATATTTTTTTTTTTAAGTAAAATTAACCATATATGGAATTGAATGAAAGACAGAAAAAGTCCCAAAAATTATTTGAAATACAGTAATTCTACAGGACAGTGAAGGATAAGTTTGTAGAATTTTCCCAAGTTATTTTTTGAACTGAAAAAAAAATGCCAGATATGGAAAAAAACAGTCGTAATCAAAGATATGAATTTTCATTAAATTATGTGTTGTAGGAAAGTGTCCGTATGGTCAGTAATGACTAAAATATCTGATTTTTATCCCCCTGGCTTGAAAAGCAGAGGGGGATATTGCGATGTCCCTGGCTGAAAAGCCGAGGGGATATTGCTCGGGTGAAACATGTCCGATATGTACATGTCAGTATGGACATGTATGTGTGTTCCAGTTTGGTTAGGTTTCCGTTTTTGCGTCTCCTTCGAAAAGTTTAAGTTCGATTTAAACCAAGACTTGGGGTGAAGGTGCAATAGGGGTTCCTTGATATGTGGATGATGTCAAAGGTCATGGACAAAGGTCAACTGAGGTCATGTTCCAGTTTGTTAGGTTTTTCTTTTTCTGGTTGTCTCTGAAAAGGGGCAATACGGGTTCCTTCATGTGTTGTTGAGGTCAAAGGTCACATAACAGGGTCAAAGGTCACATAAACAAGGTCAAAGGCCATCTGCGGTCATATTCCCCTTTGGTTAGCCTTTCATTTTCTTAAAAAATCAGAATTTTACTTTAGAAATTTATAAAAAAAGAACAATTTATTGAATTTTGATGCCCTGCAAAACTGACAACTGTGCCAACTAACCAAACTTGTGTATACTGCCATCTTGCCAGGGGGGATCACGCAAACGTTTACTTGCTGTATTTTTTCCTTATTAGTTTGCTTCAGCTTTAGCACTTGTAGGGTATATTAGGATACCCATACTTGCTACAGACATGCAAAATCTGTTTTTAGATGATTTTTTTTCAATTTCTGATTTAGCAAATCACCGATAGTGTCTGTAAGATAGCTACATTTTTTCTCATTTACCCTGTGAAATTTGCAGGGGTAAAAGATGTTTGGTTGAATATTATGAACGAAAATGTGCTCTATATTGGTAGACCAACATTAATTGTACTCTACGGGGCTTACAAAACCTATTTTAGCTCTCACATAAAATGGATTGAATATTGGCACAAAAAATTTACAGATGGAATTTTGAGGTTAAGATCATCCAATCAAGACAAAAACTATATAACTAAATCGGGTCATTCCCTTTAGGCTATGTCATCACATTTTACCCTATAGGAAGGGTTTTGATTTGATTTTGACTTTGGATTGTGTTAGATTATAGGCACTTTTGCTGATTCACTTAATCAGGAAGTCTAAAAAGCATTTGTATATTTAGATGCAGGTACAGGTGCAGTATTGTCTTATTAACCTACACACAATTGGAGGCTTTACCTTTTAAGCACCAAGTGTTTTTTCCTTCTTACCGATTTATCATATGAAAAGGTACACATCGGATAATTTATCCAATTAATCCTTCACTTTAAAGACACTATCAGTGATTTGAAAAATATTTGAAATTTGCAGGAATAGCTTCAAAGTGAAGGATAAGTCTGTAGAATTATCATAAGTTACCTTTTCCCACTGAAGAATTGACAGAAAAGGAAGAAAACGGCAGTGTTCCAAGATACGATTCCCCATTCAATTACGTGTTGTAGTAAGTGTCCGAACGGACAGTAATGCTAAAATTTCCGATTCTGTCCTTATTAGGTTGCTTCTGGTCAATATCATTTGCAGGGTAGTGTTAGGATACTTGTGCTTGTTACATACATGCAAAAAAATGATGTTTGATGATTTTTTCGATTTTCTGATTTAGCAAATCACTGATAGTGTCTTTAAGCCATTCCTCATATTTTTCCCGAGTTATATTATTGATTATATTTTAATAATGCGTTGCTTCAATATTGATGATATAATATTTCTTATTTAAGCATGATATAACACAATGTGTACATTGTTGTTAAATTTTAATACTGCACTCACTCAATGGTAATAAAATCTTCCTTCAACCGTGAGGTAACTATAGCTTCCCTTCCACCGTAAAGGTAGGCCTAGCTACTATAATACCCATTTTTCATCGTGAAGATAACCTATACCATAGAACAATCTTCCATCGTGAAGATAACCTAACCATAGAACACTCTTCCATCGTGAAGATAAACTATACCATAGAACAATCTGCCATCGCGAAGATAACCTATACCATAGAACAATCTCCATCGCGAAGATAACCTATACATAGAACAATCTTCCATCGCGAAGATAACCTATACCATAGAACAAGCTTCCATCGCGAAGATAACCTATACCATAGAACAATCTTCTATCGTGAAGATAACTATACCATAGAACAATCTTCCATCGTGAAGATAACCTATACCATAGAACAATCTTCCATCGTGAAGATAATCTATACCATAGAACAATCTTCATCGTGAAGAAACCTATACCATAGAACAATCTTCCATCGTGAAGATAACCTATACCATAGAACAATCTTCCATCGTGAAGATAACCTATACATAGAACAATCTTCCATCGCGAAGATACCTATACCATAGAACAATCTTCCATCGTGAAGATAATCTATACCATAGAACAATCTTCCATCGTGAAGATAACCTATACATAGAACAATCTTCATCGTGAAGATAAACTATACCATAGAACAATCTTCCATCGTGAAGATAACCTATACATAGAACAATCTTCTATCGTGAAGATAACTAATACACCATCACAGCTATTTTCCATTGTGAAGATAACCTATACCATAGAGCCATATTCCATCGTGAAGATAACCCTATACTTATAAAATTCCCACTATGAAAGGAACCTATACCATAGGATGTTCTTCCATTGTGAAAACTCAATGCTGATGGAAGGCTGCACGTGTAAAATGACTCGGGTACTGCTAATTAGCTGTCATGGCTTGGAAGTTGCAAGCAAAATCTTTGAACATGACTTTGAACATTAACTTTGAACTGTTGAAGTATTAACTTTGAACTGTTGAAGTATTAACTTTGAACTGTTGAAGTATTAACTTTGAACTGTTGAAGTATTAACTTTAAACTAAACACCATCAAGGGGAAGTAAACCTCCCACTATACAAACTTGCCGATTGAAGTTGCGCTGAGCAGTTTTCTATGGTATTACAATTCCCCCCCCCATGAATTGCGCATCGCGAACTTAAATACACTACAGTATTGTATATTGTAAATAAAGTATCATTTCTCTAGAAATGTTATGCTACTATTGGGACGGGAATTTAGCAAATCAAAACTTCCTATACCAGTTAATCCAATACTGGTGAATGAACAAAAGTAAAGGTTTGACCCACAGCTACTCAAATATCATAATTGATGAGTATGGATATACGTACCATCCTGGCAACACCAGAAGTACACTCAAACTAGAATCAAAATTGTAGTATGATTGCTTGAGAGAGGAAAGCGAATAATGTGGAACAGCACAATATTTTGCATGCTTCGGGTACATGTGCATATTCAACCTAAATCACAATTCAATATCATTCTCTTATGCATCTCGAAAAATAGGTTCTACAAAATTCAAACTAGTTCTTGAGGTTTATAAAAGCATTAAAATTATTGATCGTTCAAACCTTTTACCTACTTTAAACGGGACTGCACTTTCAGCTTCCCTGGAACATTTATGATCCTAATGACAAACTTTCTACTCCAAAGTGCTCAGTGGCAATTTCTTTCGGACCGCCCCCATCCCCGGGCTAAAGGGTGTCAAGTTTAAATTGAAGAATAGAACAAGCTTAAGAAATCTTAAGAATACCATAAGTAAACGTCATATCTGAATTTTGCAATTGAAGCATACTCGAACTTAGTCTTGGAAGCGTGGACTTCGAAAGCTCACGTAACCAAGGAGATGTAAGTAATTTCTTCGGTGAAGCTGCGGTATCCTGTGTCAGGAGGAGTTGCAGTTTTGTAAACGGTGAAGTTCCAACAAGATAACAAGTGCATTAGATGTAATTCATAAAAGTTATCATTAAGGTGAATTTTCAGTATTAGTAATAGTGTTGAAATAAATTTCAAATTATTTGAAGCTAAGATTAGGGATATTTGTGAAATTATCACTTGCAGGACAAATATACGATTTCCTGCATTGAACGTAATAGTATGCCTTATGTTACGAATTCGCGTAATAGGTTTTTAGTTTCAGAATGTACTGTATGAAAAGATATCTTTGGCTAATTTGTATTGAAAAAAATGTTTCGATTTGTCCAAATACTCGTACATACGAGATGTATAAAAATAATTGGTACCTATCATTTTCTCGAATTGCCTGTGGCACCAACATTATGGATGCACTTACACGAGTGCTACGTAGCATATAAATGTGGTTACACAAGGGAATGAAATTCCCAAGTACATTATTTGATGCTGCATGACAATGACCATTTGTTCGTACTCTGAAAATTGATGAGTGGTAATATTTTTGATACACCTTGCATGTATACTTAACACTTGGAGAGATTACTTGGAGAGATTACTTGGAGAGATTATTACTTGGAGAGATTATTACTTGGAGAGATTACTTGGAGAGATTATAGGTATTCCAGGTCAAATGCCCATGGTATCAGAGCAATTGTAATTTTTGGTACTTCAATGCCAATATATTAGCATAGAATATTAGATGCTGACGCGTTTAACCAGTGGAAGACTACTTCCAGGTAGCCAGGCTTCTGGGCATAAACGAAACGCAAGAACAAACGAAAAGGTTATTCAATGCTTTTCAAAAACCCGCACCATATAACTGTGTAATAGTTTTTGCTGTAAGGAAAACGTTATCTTTATGAAACTATAGCAACCAACCGCTTATTCCCGACAATCAGTTTATTAAAATATTGGTTTGGGTGGTGCAAGTAGGAACTGTGATACTTGAAATCACTGATAAACATTTGATTTCATTAATGGGAAATTACGTCAGCTAATCGTATATGGTGTTAGCAATAATGGACATTTGAACTGCCTTACGTTTGGCATGTGCTAATAAAGCACATTTTACAGATAGGACTTTTGAACTGCCTTTAACGAGCTTGGTGCCCTCGTGCACCTTGGACCTGGAAAACTTATAATTACTTCGAGAAATGATTCCTTGAAAAGATGGCTCCTTGAAGAGGTACTTGGAAATGTTACTCGAGATTGTTACCTAAAAAGATATTTTACACTCGGAGAGATGTACTTAGACAAATGCTTAGAGATAATTACTATAAGCACTATCAAATTGAAATTTACTCATGACTCATGGCGCGTAATAGCTGCTATGCTACCGCAATAGTTACCGCATAAATGACTTAAATGAACCCATTACTATCACATTTATTTTTTAAAGACGAAAACGACTGTGTCAACAAAATCCACTAGAAAATAGTAAAAAAAATATGGTTATTCCCATCCTGATATTAGAGATGACTATAAAGGTACACAACAAAGATGGCTGGCACACTTCTCTTAGTCTGCTCATGAGTGATACTAGACGAACCGTTTTTTAATGTCGCCAATTTTTATAATGGTTTGAGAGAATTTCAAGACCAGCATCCTTACTAAGCCCTTACAAGGCATGCGTCTTATTCTTGTCAGTTTGGATGAATTATTAACCTAATCTTCCTTAATCAACGATGTATTTTGACATGCCTCCTTTGAGATGTTAAATAATTCAGATTGGAAAAGAGTATTATAAAAGTGGTTTATAAGTGCTCTGAGGATATGCAAGTTCATGTTGTATTGCTTTATTGCGAGAAATTTGCACATAAGTAAGATCAACTTTATATTTAAGTTTTATATTGTGAAAGCCAAATAAAGGGCGATTTCAGCCGGTGGTCCCAAAACTATTATTTTGATGTTAATAGCGTAACATAATCAAGTCGTCTTTCAATCGAAATGAATGTATTTAAAAGACGAAAGACACAAGTTATGGTTTTATCCTATCTTTGAAGAGAATCTGTTAACAAAAGGCCTTTCATGACAGCTTTCATAACATATTAACGGTCCCTCTTAACCATGCATTATGTTAAACAGACTGATCGGTGATAATATTGTAAATTAGTCTTAGTAGCAAAAATTATATTATAGTCGATTCGCATTGACATGTTCGTCCCCCTGAGTTTTGGACCTATTCAATTTTGTTTAGGGTCGGAGAGGGAAAAATGAAGAATTCAAATTGCACGTGCGCACACCGGATTATCTGGAGGACACTCCGGTCATATACATCACTCACCTGCCACTAAATTACAATTTCATCATGTATGGAAACCAAACATAGTGTATTTCAGGACTAAACATTCCTCACAATAACATGATTAACAAAGTCCCTGCGCCTCTTGAATTTAACCTCCGCAAGAATGGTACGGGGTCACATATCGAGGAATCGAGTATAGCACATGACTATTCCTACCAAATAAGACAAGTATATAATGCTTATTCAAAGACATATATAATGTATCACAATGTCTCATATAAAATGCCCCTATGCTTTTTAGAAAGTGCCTAGTCCTGTACTTAATTCTATACTCAAATAACCTTTCAAGCAAACTATTGGAAACGAGTGTGTTTCTTAGAATAAAAAATGATGGATGTTCTCCAAAATTCAAAAAACGATTATAACCCACTTTGATCATAAAATCAAGATAAAAAAAACAACATTGTGGTTTAAAATGAAGTGTTCAAGACATTACATATTCTCTAACGAAATGGTTATCCTTTATCTTATGTGACTCGATTTGCAAGATACAACCCATTACAAATATCTAAACACACGCACAAGATCCTAGTTATAAGGAACGTACACTTTGACCTGATATTCACAATGTACCTTCAATTCTAGTTAGCTGCAAACCGAAAAAAACGCAACTATAATTATTGGTAAAAGGCATTCTTGCATATTGGCACCAACATTATTTTATCATGGCCCACCAATTTCAAATGAGGTTGGTTTTTTGCAGTACAATTATTTTATCCTAAATTATTAATGTCAAGAATGACAATATCTTATGGGGCTTACTGTGTAACTGGTTCCGTATGGTTAAGAACGCAATTGAAGGTTTTAAATCATACTGTCTGATCACGTAGATCGCATACAACCGGGTCCCCGGGTCACGCAAAACGTACACGTCATCTTCAATAGAATATTTTCATCGATTGTGCTCAATCCAAAACTGTTGGACACATGTGCTCTTTTTAGAGCTAGCGTGGCTGAAATATTATTCAAAACTTCAAAAACCAAAGCTACGAAGACCGAAGTGTATTATGATTTAGTACAAAATTGATTGTATG
This sequence comes from Ophioderma brevispina, assembly GCA_023653785.1. Taxonomy (NCBI): domain Eukaryota; kingdom Metazoa; phylum Echinodermata; class Ophiuroidea; order Amphilepidida; family Ophiodermatidae; genus Ophioderma; species Ophioderma brevispina. The sequence continues at coordinate 9,079 of JAMKCH010085120.1, forward strand.
GAATTATATGTCCATTTTCTAAATTGTACTACATTAAAAAGTTGCAGAAAGTTCAAATGTGTTCAAATTTTGTCTGTTTCTCTTACAAGTGTTACATAGTTACAAGAGTTATTACCAATTATATTTAAGTTTGGTATGTTTCTATTGATCAATTTGAAGTTATACCTTCAAAATTGTTTCTTGTCGGTACAGTTGAACACATTTAACATACCGGTGTATTTATAGATATTTTCAAAGCTGCATTCAAATTATATGTCCGTATCGTAAATTATAGCACATTAAAGAGTTATTGAAAGTTCAAATTTGTTCAGAATTTGTCAGTTTCTCTTACAAGTGTTACATAAAGTTAGTTACAAGAGTTATATTGCTAAATAATTAACGTTTTGTATCTGTTTTTATTGATCATTTAGAAGTTCTGCCTTTGAAATTATTTCTTGTTGGTAGAGTTGAACACATTTAACGTATAATATATTTACATATTTTGATATTTCAAAACTATTTTCAAAACATTCTATTAAATATCACGCAACAATGCCTCGTAGAAATAAAAAAGCTCAAGCCAAGCTAGCACAACACAAAGCCAAAACACAGAGTAACAACCAAAATGATCAGTCACGCTTTTCACAAGAACAACCACTCTTTCATCCGACTAAAGTAGTCCATGGTAGCTTTCATCAAGGAGATATAGCCAGATTTTCTGCTGAATCAGTCGGTCGTCAATGTTCCTGTAATTCTCTTATCTTTCTTGCATATTTACAAAATCAACAAGACTTCAATAGTAGTGATATTGATAAAATGTTGTATGAAGGAGATTTTCTGTATAGGTCTACAGTTACAAACATTCTTATTCCCGATTCTGGGTATCTAGGAACAGACGACCTACCGTTAAAATTCTCTGTTGGCATGTCCACATACAATATCGAGTTACTGAATAGCAAATATGGAACATTTTCAAATTCTGACATTCCAGTTGAGACGCTTCATACGGCTTTACGAGAATCATTCCATACATCTGCTGAAAATATCATAGTAATTGGTGGCTACATGATGGCACTTTTTCGAGACCATGCAGGACAGTATGGAATTTTTGACCCCCATGCTAGAGATGTATCAGGCTTACTTGATGCCAATGGGTGTGCCGTTCTCCTATATTTCCAAGATATTCAAAATCTTGTTCAGTATTTGGAATGCCTTCGGAAGTCTTTACAAATTACCAAGTCGTCATTTATTGAAATTCGACCGATCTCTTTTAATTCCACTCCATCCCAAGGACTTATAGAAGCTGACATTGAGCAAGATGTACAAACCACTAGTAAAAATTTGACAACTACATCAAGTTCGCCTTGCAATTCAAAGAAAAGAAAATACTCTGCTGTAGCCAATACAAGCACTGCAAGTATTCATAATCAACCATGTTGTTCTTCGTGGACGGAAAATGATTATCAAAAAGCAAAACGTCACGCTAAGTATCGTAGGTATTATGAAAAAAACAAAGAAGAAATATGTCAACAAAAAGGTTCAGCTATTCACAAAACAAACCAGCAGTTCTGAATAAAAGAAAGGATAACTATACAAAAAACAAACCAGCAGTTCTGAATAAAAGAAAGGATAGCTATGCAAAGAACAAACCAGCACTTCTCAATCAAAGAAAGAGGACCTATGTAAAGAACAGATCAGCACTCCTACATAAGAAAGCCGATAGCTATTTAACTAACAGACCAATGATTTTGAACAAAAGAAAGTTCCATTACAACAGACACAGAGCATTATTGTTGATCAAAAGGAGTATCAACTATACACAGCAAACAAAAGAGCAATTTTGAACAGACAGAAAGTCGCATACCAAAACAGTCCTGAAAAAAGAGCTAAACAAGTGCAACAAAGCAGATCTGCTCGGCAATCTTCTAAAAAAGATATAAACAAAATTGTCATGAAATTCAAAGCAGAAATTAAAAAGAGAAACCAATATATACATGCATTATATGCAATCGAGTATCCTTTAGAAATCAAGTTGTACAGTTCTACAAAACAAAGTATAACAAACGTAGCCTGTTATCGGCTATGCCAGCTCATACTAATTATGACATTTTATCTAATCATGCATGGATTTGCAAAACTTGCCACAATAACATAAAGAGACATATACTTCCCCGACTATCGAATGCTAATAACCTCACACTGTGTCCTCAGCCTCCTGAACTGTCAGAACTCAATATTCTTGAAAGACACTTGATTGCACCTGCCATTCCTTTCATGAAGCTAGTACCTTTGTACAAAGGTTGTCAGAAAGGTATCCACGGCCAAGTAGTTTGTGTGAAATCAGATATTGATGGTACAGCAAAAGCATTGCCACGTCTTCCCACTGATGATAGCCTAATACGAGTCAAATTGAAACGTAAATTACAATACAAAGGTCACGTTATGTACAAGCAAGTTTGTCCTACTAAGATCAGATCAGCTCTCACATTGCTGAAAGGAACAAATCCACTCTTTAAAGATATAGAAATAAACACCGATCAACTGGAAGCTGTCCAAAATGACCCTATTATTGCTCCTCACCATCCTATTTCAGACTCGGAAGATGAAGAAACTGATACTGAAACAAATGATTCACAGAACAATGATGAACAAAATGAATGTAACGCTGCAAACAAAGAAAATCACGATGCAGTAGATGATGATGTTACGAACACATCTGCTCCACTCATATCATTTCTACAACCAGTTGATTTTACCCAATATATTGCTGATCATGCTGATAATTCAGTAATTAGTCTTGCACCAGGAGAAGGTAATAGACCTCTGAATGTACTCGATGTAGAAGCAGAAGCATTTCCAACCCTATTTCCTGATGGAAAGAATACGTACAATGAACAACGAGATCCGAAAGTTTCTCCAAGTAGATATTTCAATGCACGTCTTTTTTCAGCTGATTCACGCTTTGCTAGTGATCCCCAGTACATTTTCTTTGCTCAATATGCAACTGAATTGAATGATAACCTCTCAGATTTCAATTGCTATGAGACAAGGTCATACTACTACTCATGATGGCAAACCAATCACTTCAGACATTCTCGCGGACGAAGTACAAGTCAAGCAGTTGATCCAGAGAGATATAGGGTTCCGTTATTTGAGACAAGTTAGAGGCACGCCCGCTTACTGGGACCAGACACTCAAAGATCTGTTTGCAATGATCCGTCAACTTGGGATTCCTACATGGTTTGTAACTTTCAGTGCTGCAGATCGTAGATGGATTGAAATTGACAATGCAATTCTTGAACAGCAAGGCAAAGAACCTCTCACACCTGAAGAGCACAAAGATATGGATTGGGAAACACACTGTAAAAACATATTTTCCAACCCAGTAACTGCAGCAAGAATGTTTGACCACAGAGTGAAGAAGTTTATCAAAGATATAATTCAATCACCAGCTCATCCTATTGGTAATGTTGTTGATTATTTCTATCGTACTGAATTTCAACAAAGGGGTTGGCCCCATATCCATATGCTAGTTTGGATAAAAGATGCTCCTGATCCATACACGCTGTCAGACGACGAAATTGTCGATTTTGTTGACAAATATGTGTCTTGCGAACTACCATCTGAAAATGATGATTCCGAGCTTCACGAAATTGTCAAGTCATGTCAAATGCATAGCAAGAATCACACTAAATCTTGTCGTAAGACTGGCAAAACGTGTCGCTTTGGATTCCCAAAACCGCCTTCTGAACGGACCTTTATAGCTAGAACATTGAATACATATGGACATGATGAGAAAGACAATGAAGAGGATGATGATGATTCAATTGATAATGATATTTGTGACCATTTCCATGATGAACAAGGAGAATCGGATACAAGAATTGAAGCTCAAGAATCAATCAAAAGAGTACACGATATTCTAAACAATCCAGACACAGAAATAACCAAAAATACATCAGCTTCTGACATATTTCGTGCTGCCAATGTAACTCAAGAAGAGATAGAGGAAGCCCTTGCCAATAACTACAATCAATAACTACAACCCGCACCTCATTCGTGCTTGGAATGGAAATATGGATATTCAAATAGTCCTTGATGCATACAGTTGTGTGAAATATATCCTGTCATACATAAGTAAAGCTGAACGCCAAATGGGTGATTTACTGAAAAATGCACAGAGAGAAGCAAGAGAAGATAACAGTGATGCTATTACAGAACTTCGAAAAATTGGCAATGTATATTTACACTGTAGGGAGTTGAGTGTTATGGATAGTATATACAGAGTATCTAGTATGCATTTGAAAGACTGTACAAGAGATGTTGTATTTGTGCAAACAGATCCAGATGGGCAGAGAATCTCATTACCCCTATCACAGCTGCAAAACAAAGACAACACAGAACAAGTCTGGATGACAAATATGCTTGACAAGTACTATGGTAGACCACATATGACTAAATTCAATGACATGTGCTTAGCAAGATTTGCATCCACATTCCGCTTTTCATCATCAAAATCTGTAAACAGAAAAAAACACGACGAATCCGATGACGAAGAAGAAAGTTCAGCAAATACAAGCAAGAAATATGATCTTGAGTATCTTGGTAGATATCTTGGAAATGCCACTGAGCGTAGAGGAAAGTGTGCCATTATCCGCTATCCAAAGATAAAGCTTGAAAAAGATCCAGAAAAGTACTACATGAATATCCTCCGCATGTACTTCCCACATCGTGACATTGAACTCAAGCCACAAAACTTTGAAACTTTCGCATCATTCTACCACAATGGTTTGGTCAGAACACCAAATGGCATAAAGTCAGTGAAACAAATTGTTACTGAAAACATGAAAGATTACGAACCAATCAACGACAAAATAGATGCTGCATGGGACCAAATGCAATGTGGAAATGTTAATCTTGAAGATGCATGGTCTGCATTAGCACCACAAGCTGAACAGCAACGCCTAGATGAACTTGAAGACAGAGCCAATCTTAGCAATGAATCTGATGATGATTTTGATGAAATTGAAATTCCTGAACTCCAACCGAGCACATCTAACAAAGGTGGTAGTAATACATATCATTAGTGCAAACAATCAGATCAGCTCCCTCAGAAGATCAACTTGCCTCAATGATCAGAGCTCTAAATGATAAGCAGCTGCAGCTTTTTAAGTTTGTCCATCAATGGTGCATGAAGAAAGTAAATGGAGAAAACCCAGAACCTTTCAGAATATTTCTTAGCGGTGGAGCAGGCACAGGCAAAAGTCACGTGACACGTTGTGTGAGATATCATGCAGAAAAGATCCTTGAAACCTTATGTGAAACCCCAGATGACAGAACAGTATTGGTTGTTGCTCACACTGGCACAGCAGCTTTCAATATTGAAGGAGAAACAATTTGTTCTGCCTTGAATATTAGTATCAAAGCACCTCGAGATTATAAACCACTTGGTGAAGAATCACTCAATACCATGCGTACAAAGTTTCAACATCTGCAATTACTTATAATAGACGAGATCTCCATGGTGAGCAAGAAACAGTTACAATACATTCATGGTAGACTTCAACAAGTGAAAGGTGCCTCAGATCGCCATTTATTTGGAAATGTGTGTGTACTAGCAGTTGGAGATTTCTATCAGATCCCACCTATCAATCCAAGTACTCCATTGTGTGAACCAGATGACAATCCATTAAATGATCTTTGGACTGACAATTTCAAAGTTTGTGAACTCACACAAATCATGCGTCAACAAGATGATCTTGAATTCGCTCAATTACTTAATCGCTTACGTGTACGAAAGCGGAAAGATGATATTGACCCAGCAGATAATGAAAAGCTCAAGTCAAGAACTCTTGGTTCTCATACAAATTTGACAGCACCACAAGAAACACTTCGCATATTTGCATTCAACAAAGACAAAGACAGACATAATACAGCAATGCTCGAATCTCTTCCAAATGAAACAATCACAATTCGTGCACTTGATATGAAACAAAATGCCGGTCAAAGTCAAAGCAAAAAGTTCCATATACATGTGAACAAATTGAAAAGACAATACTTCAACCTGAACTACGCCTAGCAATTGGTTCTAGAGTTATGCTTACAACAAATCTAGATGTACAAGATGGACTTTGCAATGGAGTTACTGGTACAGTGCAAGCTATTCTGCCCAATGATGCAAACAACCAACCTGCTGCTGTCTATGTGCAATTTGATAATGCAAAATGTGGTACAAATGCTAGACGAAAAACACCACTGCCAAATGAGTATGCCAATTGCGTTGTCATCAAACCGCATGAAGAAATGATTGAAATTCAAGACAAATCTGGATATCAAACTAGAACACGAAAGCAATATCCACTGATGCTAGCCTGGGCAGTCACTATGCATAAAGTCCAAGGACAAACAACAGACCAAGCAGTAATATCACTCCATGGAACAAGAGCAAGCATGGCATATGTAGCAATTAGTCATGTCACACACCTTAATGGCCTCTATCTATTAGACTATGATCCAAAGAGAATCTTTTGTAATGAAAAAGTTGAAAAGCATGTGTCAAAAATGTTACCATTTGACCTGTCATCAGCTAATCCACTCTTGAACATCAACCAACAAGAGCACTTTATCATTGTCCACCACAATGTCCAAAGCCTTGCCAACCACATAGATGATATGAAAAGCAACTTTGAAATGTCGAAAGCTCACATCATAACTCTCTCTGAAACATGGCTCAGTACCAATCATATCAAAGACTACTATAGAATACCAGGCTATGAACTTGTTGCAATGCAAAAACCACCTGAAAAAGCTAGAGGTAGAGGTACTGCTGTCTATGTTCATGAAAGCGTTCCGTTTTCTGTATTACAAACAGAAGCACGTGAATGTGACATTCTTGGAATAAGAACCCATAGCTATCCATCTATAGTTATCTTGACAGTGTACAAGCCAATTGCTACTGCTATCAGCGTACTTTCAGATGTCATAAACAATCTATGTTCCCAAATAGAAGCACTAATAGGCGTAGATTACGTAGTCATTGTAGGCGATTTCAATCACGATTGGCAAACAAAGCCACCAATTAGTGCACTAAAAACATATCACCAAGTGATCAATTCTCCTACTACTTCAAAAGGAACTATTTTGGATCATATTTACATCAAAAACCACCCTGCACAATATCAGGCACATGTGTTAGCATCACATTTCAGTTACCACGAACCAGTATCTCTCTCCATTAAAATGTAATTTGTCAATATTTTGTTTATCTTGTCAATCAATTCAAGAATTAAATCTAACATTTTATGTCAATAATTATACAAAGCACATTTTTCTCTGTGACAACTACAATTATCTGTCAACTCAACAAATGAATTAACAAATATTCAGAAATTGGATGTTTGCAATATTTTTATATTTTCTTATATAATAACGTCCAATATATTTCTATGCTTTTCAATCGAGAATAAACAATATGATATCAATATGCTACACAATATCTACCTTATATCGACATATCAAACCCAAAACTATACTATTTCTGAGAGTTATCTCTTGATACATTTCGTAACAATTATCAAAAGAAATTACCTCTAATGTATTTTGGTGTTTTTTAAATGATATGTTATATTACCACTTGTCATGTTACATAAATTGCTCATTATTTATGTATTTCTCATTATATATAATAACGTGCAATATGTTCATAGCGTTTCATATATTAACACATAATTTAACCAACAACCATCAAGATGGATTGGTTCCCCTCGTCCTGTTAAGGGATTTTCTTATGCATTTTCGAACAGGTTAATTCTATTCTACAATATTTATAACTCCAATTCATATCAAATAATATTATAATTATTTTTCAAATTGATAATGGCAATAATAATTACGAGCAGTGAAGGTTGCGAATAACCCTCATAGATTCGTCCACTCGGGATAGAGTGAACGTTTACGTTTGCTCTATTTAGAAACGAATCTTACTACAAAAGATATGCGGACCCCGAGTGCTGATGACAAGTCCGCATTATTAAAAAAGTTCCTAAAACAATGGGTGGGGAAGCGGAAGAAAAGTTGCCTTGTGCAAAAAAACAAAACAAAAAAAAACCAAACAAACAAACGAAATAAAAACTGACACACATACATACGCACACACACACACACACAAAATCAACGGTTATCTCTCAACAATATTTCTTTTAGTGAGCCACAATTAATATCGGAACTCAATAACATTCAAAATGGCAGCATATCTAATTAATATGCAAAAATGCTATATCTCAAAATCGATAAAAGTTGAAAAGGTGATGTCTGTGCAAAAGTTGCGGACAATGTCGAGACGATTCATGTGACAGAATATTGGCCCCAGGGATCACGTGCAAGATATGCAAATTAGCTAATTAATATGCAAAAACGCTATAACTCAACAACCAAAGCAGATATTTGTGTCAAATATATTCACAAGAACCACTGGAAAAAGCTCTATTACTTATTTGCTCATTATGGGGTCAAAGATCAAAATGGGGTTATCTAGGGGTCAAATATAAAGAAGCTTAATTGACCTATCTAGCAATGCCATCTTGTAAGCATTAATGAAAAGTGATAAAGAGTTCACAGTGACCCCGCTCTGTGAGCCAAAATGTCGAAATGAAATTCGAGCATATAGTATCTTGGAACCGTCTAGTGATTAAATTGTGTTTATTCGATCTAAAACTATTATTTGAACTAATTAGAAATGCTTATTTATTTTTAGCTCAATCCAAGCTTTAATTCGCTCACAATAGGACGATTAAATTTGAATTATGGTTAAAAAAAGCTAAAATATACTCCCGAGAGCAATTTATCTCTAAATTTTGTTTGTAGGCCTACTCAATATTTGAAAGTCAAAATCCCATTAGTCTGCTCAAAATCTCTTCCATTTGATTTAGATTGCGGGGATGGAGTATAAATGTTGTTGAACTCAATTTTTAATGGTTTTAAGAAATATAAGGTAGGTATAGGGCGCCTAGAAATAACTTGAAAATATCAGCTTTTTCTACAAATTGAGAAATATGACAAGATTGCCGAAAATGTCGAATGTGCGTGTTTTCAGGATTCCGTGCTAATTTTTAACATGTCATAACTCCTGTTCAAAGGACCGCAGAAGAATGAAATAAAAAGGATTTTACTTGAAATTTTGTCCATTTTTGGAAACATATTAAAATGGACTTTTTAAATAAAAAATGGGTGTTATAAGAGGGCGCACCACTAAATCACTCCACGACTTATGTGGCCATATATTCACATTGTTGCTTTAAATCGTTAATTTATTTTAGACATCTTATGTGATATAGGTCTATATGGGAGGAACATGAAAGAAAATTGAAATTGTATCTCAGATCAGAAGTTAGGGTCCCGATGTATTCTGCTTTCGGTTCCAGAATATGAGTGATGTGTTTTGTGTTTATTTCGACGATTTTTTATGGGCGGCGATATAGCGAAAAAAAGTAGGTGAACGGTACCACATTCAAGTAAACTTTCAAGAAAGTATACACACGAAGTTTTAATTTGATACCAATACATCTACTCAAGTATTGCAGGGACTTCAGAAATTGCCCGGAAAGTTGGTGAATTTAACACGTGTTCCTATGGGAGAAGTGTTTAGTGGTGCGCCCAATTAAATGTTAAAGCGCATTAACATTCAAAATGACGGCATTATCTAATTAATATGCAAAAATGCTATATCTCAAAAACCAAAGTAGGTATTTAAGTCAAATTTGGTCACAAGAACATCTGGATAAAGATCTATTACATATATGAACATCATGGGGTCAAAAGGTCAACACGGGGTCATCTAAGGGTCAATTCTTAAAGAAGGTCAATTGATTTATCTGACTATGCCATCATGTAGGCTTCGATGAAAAATGAAAATGATGTCCACAAGACTTCGTGCTGTGACCCATCGTTAATCAGTCAAAGGTCAAAATACACCAAATATTCAAGGGGAAGAACAACAGGGGAACAAATAATGTAAGCCTTGCAACTCCTCTACCTCACATATCATAACGAAAAATACATTTTTCAGGTGCTTTTTGAAGTTTGTCTATAAAAAGTCAAATCTATACGCCGGTGCGACGTATGCTGCAATAGCATAGCATGCGTAGGCAAACGGTAAAACGTTGTTACATGCAATTTTCACGCACTTAGGACGCACCATAGATATGCCCAGGGGGGGGCCTAGAAGTTTAGATTTGGAGAGAATTTTTTTTTTTCGGCTGATAAGAAGGTGATTTTTTTTTTTGCAAAGCTGGGGGTTAATTTTTTTTTTCTTACAGCTGGGGTGAATTTTTTTTTTCGGTTTTACAAGCTTGGGGTGAATTTTTTTTTTAATCATGACAGTTTTGTTTTTCTTTTCATCGCAAAGGTGGATTTTTTTTTTTTTCAAGCTGGGGTGGATTTTTTTTTAATCATTTTATGTCTGCCAATTTGTACTATGGGGTGTATGGCCAGCCAGAGGTTCACTTTTGAACTACTGATTGAGGACGGTCATTTGAAAGACGGTGATTGAGGACCCCTCCCTACATGCTGGACAACTTGCATTTTGTAAGATTGACAATAAAAATGTACCCCCCTCATCCACAAAACATCTTGTCTATACCACTAGTAATGTCAATACACAAGGGGGGGGGGGGGGGGGGGTGTCATTGGTGCATAACATAGTTACAATATATTTTCCGTTTCATCCCACCATTCCGTAAAAAAACCCACAAAATGGTTTCCAATTGTATTCTGGGAAATACAGTGCTTGATATTTGAAAGAAAACAGAAACATTTTCCTTAAACCACAGTACCAATGATATTTCAAAGCAGAATCCCAGCACTTTCATCAACACATTGAACATAATCAAAACAGGCATCAGTATTATTTTCATTGTTGTGTTTCATTCAGTGGTTACATATGAACCGCTCTTTTATAGGCTATATTTAATACAATTCCAATAAAGAAAGCTTTGGAAATAAGATTTCAGATCTCACATTTTTAATGATAACTGTATTTTTTTTTCATTGATTTATCTTAAACTTGTCTGAGAAAAAGATCTTTAAATGGACACAATGGCATGAAAAAATAATTCCGACATAATAAAATAGACCTTACTGAAACCATTTCCATAAATTTTGAAACAAATTTGGATGTTTATTTTATTGTAAACAGTAAAAACAGTAGAAGAGTTTGTGGCAATATGGCAAATTCTGCCCTGGAAAATCAAGGTTTTTACATCCCTGCCAGAATTGATAGTTTATCTAGCAGCTGTGTGACACACTTCAAAAGTATTCAGTCCAGGAGTCAAGGCATTGTATGTGGCAAGGCTTTTTAGTACGACACTGATTCTTTCATATAAAAGGGGGATTAGCACACAATACAAAACACTGTGTGTGAGCTCGGACTGCTTGCTTTTCAAGGTTGATAAAATGCTGGCGTAATGTCAGCATCTTGGTTGAAAGCGAGGCTTACATGACATACATGGTGCTTTTTTTATCGTTTGAAATCAAACTAATGAAAAACAACTATATTTCTAATTGGCAGTTTTCACTCTTTTGGATATGTCCCCTGTTTTTGATCAAATTTCCTTTATTACTGAAGGATGATATGCTATGAAATTGGAAGCAGAGGCATCTGGAATTCCTAAGTTTTTCATTTTCAATGGCGATTTAATTCAATCTATTGACCGTGATTAGTTTTGGAAACCCGATATAAATCCTTTTTGGGGGGGCCCCATGAAGGCCATGTAATAGTGATGTAAACCCCTTTGGTATGCTCTGTGTTCAGAAGAGTGCATAGCTGGTGTAATTACAAGTCCGGGAAGGGTCTAGTGCACTATAAATCGCCTACAAACTGAATACAGCTGTGTGTTGGGCTCCCAGGGCCGTGGGGGGGGGGGGGACTCCCTCTATGATGGCTGATATCAACTGCCATCGATAACCTTCCTTTTCAAGTTTGCCAACTGTACATCCAAAAACAATATTTTTCAGGATCTGTATCCACCCTCAACCTCCATTTTTTTTTTTTTTTTTTTTTTTTTTTCTCAGACCTTTTTTGCTTTGGGTTTTTGTGGGGGGGGGGGTGGGGGGGGGGGGGGGGGGGGTTTTTGGTTTGTTTGTTGTGTTTTTTTGTTTTTTGGGTGAAATTTTGGGGGGGGGGGGTTTGTACTCATAGATCCACTCAAGGACTCCAAAAACCCCTATTTTCATTCTCCGCCTTACACATCATGTGACCCATAACTTCAGGTACGGCTATATTAAAGTGTCATATCTACTGCTGACAGCAGGTAGTTCATCAATCTCATATCTACTGCTGATAGCCGGTGTTTCAGTTAATGCTCATTCACACTGATAAAGGTATGTCATCAATGTTCATATACCTCCTGCTGATCGCATGTAGTTCATCAATGCCCATATCTCTGCTGAATCCAGGTTAGTTCACCAATCCCCATCTACTGCTGACAGCAGTAGTTCATCATTACTCATATCTACTACTGACAGCATGTCGTTCATCAATACCCAATCTAACTGCTGATATCAGGTATTCTCAAATACCACACTACTGATGATAGCAGGTAGTTCATCAATGCTCATTAATCTATTGATGATAGCAGGTGGTTTATCATTGCTCATATCTACGCGTTACTACTTCACATAAGGGTTGAATAGTATGTCCCACAGCTACTTCACGCGTGGTTTGAATATGGTACAAGATTGCGCAAAAAATTTGCATAAAAACATGGGGCCGTGACTGAGCTAAGTTTGCAACTTTGGTTTTAAATATCTAAAAACTAGCATAATTTTGGCAAAAAGGCAGATTCCTACAGGATAACTTCGCATATACCGAAAGACCAATGATAAAGGTGATTTGTTTGTCCCCTCTGTGACCGGGTGATTTTTTTTTTTTTTTTACATGATAAATGTGAATATTTTTTTTTTCTTGTCTCCTTTTCTCTGAGTGATTTTTTTTTTCTTCTCACGTCCTAAGGGTGAATTTTTTTTATTTCACACTCTAAGGGGAATTTTTTTCTTTCACACTCTAAGGGTGATTTTTTTTTTCTCAAACTCCTAACCCCCCCTCCCCTGATATCTAATGGTGCGTCCCTTATCCAAGTTATGTACAAAAAGTCAAATCTATACGCCGGTACGACGTATACCGCAATGACATAGCCGGGTAGCTCCACGAGTAACATGTTTTCACCTTCACTTGTCGGTAAACTTGTCTAATTTTGTACCAAAAGTGAAACCTATACGCCGATTATACGTTTGACGATGCCACTCAAGCTAGCTTGGCACCCCCGGCGGACCGTTATGATACTGTTTTTTGAATAGTTTTCTCATTGCTGTGTGCTGTCAGATGTGGCATATGCATGTGCAGACGTGCGCAGATGTGCGTATGCTGCGCAGAGTGCGTATACCATACGCATACGGTGTCTGCCATGCTCCGACGTGCGTATCATGCGCAGACTTGCGCAAATGTGCGTATGCATGAGCAGATGTGAGCAAATGTGCGTATGCATGCGCAGAACGTGCCCGCATATGTGCGTATGCATGCCCACATTTGCTCAATCTCACGGACACTTGTTCTAGGAGTTAATCGATTCACATATATTTGAAGAAATACAATACAAAAAACTATTGGAAAAATTGAAATTTACATTACCAAAAAGGCCAAAACGGTCCTATTGCCCACCCAATCCCGCACAACGGGATAATGTTAAATTTTTCGTCCAGAGAGAGGGGGGAACATAGAATCACATGATCAAGGAGGGAATGTTCAATGTTTTGAACGGAAGCGATGGGGGGGGAAGCAATAATGGAAAAGAAAAGAAAATTTTGGCCGAAAAAAAGTTGAAATCCTCCTCCCCCCGGCAATAAATAATGACCGCTCCTAAGCAATCATATTCGAAGCTTCAGGGTGCGTGTAGTTTGCCGAGATAAATGAAGAGTCATATTCAGGGCTTGTAGGCTGCCAGAAATAAATATACAATATTGTCTAGTCATATGAGCTCATAAGAGTCAATAATCCATATCCGTTGACTCCGATTTGATGCGACCCTTTATTTTCCATGTAACATTATCTAAATACCTACCAAGTGCTCTTTTATCCGACACTATACTCAAGTACATCTAGGCCTACGTGAGATCATACCAAATTGACGGCTTTTATTAGTCTCAATCTAGAGAGTTGTAGCTGATACGTGAAGTGGTATTCACTGCTACTGTTAGTACACTGACATAACTGAGAAAGAAATACAGCTTGACCCTTAATCCCCAAATACGGCCCTTTATTTATCTGGCACACTATACGCACCATTACCTCCAATTGACCCTTAAGTGCACTGCCCCGCTCGTCTCGTCTCTGACACATGAACAAAATTAAAATCCGACATTTTGGTATCAGTTTTAACGCACCTATTTTTTTCTGATGATGCAGGTGAAATACTTTGAAGCAATATTCTACCTAATGGAAGATATGACCGAAAACGTTAGCTAATTATCGGACTCCCGATAATAAATTAAAAGCTTACATAAGTAAAGATTATGTTTGCAATCACATATTGCTTCTAAAAATAGCCCACAACTTCGATGCAACTGAAATTTTTTGATATTTTCATACAAGTGCTATGGCACCTTGACCCATCCATCAGGATATTCATGATGTTATTCAAATTGGAACAAAATTTTGGAAATCTGACTTCTGAATCTTACTGCATATTGTTATCCTACATATACATCACCAAGTTTCATCCACTACCACTTTCTTATTTAGTTACATTTTGTCTCAATGTTTAGCCAATTCAGAGGCGCGTTTGTGGCTACCATGGCAACCATACCAGAAAAATTTAACGAGAAATTGTGAAGCTGTGTAGTTGTGGCTACAATATGATGTACAACATGTCTGTCCTTAGTATTTGGAAGATTACAAAACATAATTCCAAATTCTGGCTCCCATCTAGAAACCAGACCCCTCCCTTAAACAACTTACATACACAAGCTGAATTCATATCAACTTATATAAATTTTAGTGTAGTGCACCTTTAAATGCCAATCTGATCAAGTTTTCGCCAAAATGAATAAATAAAGCCTACAAGCAATAATAATTTGGAATCAATAGCTCTTAACAGAAAACCCCTCAAATTCATCGCATATGTGCAAATATTCATAATTAAAAAAAAATGTTTTTCCTGTATATAATCATGTACTTACACCTTTAAATATTCATTTGAGCATGTTCACTGAATTAATATTAAGTGCACTAATAAATTTGAAATGAGCTCTCAAAATTAATCAAAGATCCTCTAACTAACCAAAAGAATCGATGACGTCTTGGTTGTAAGTTTTTTTTTACCCATCCCTCTAACGTAATCCAGAAATATCGAAATTTCCGGATCGTTTTGTTGGCATTTAGACATGCTTCAAATAAAGTTGACTATTTATGTTACTGCGGATATTAAGTGACAAGACAATGATGTACGTCATGATAATCATTTTGGAATCGAATTAAACGTGTTTAAATGAATAATATAAAGAAAAGTAAACAAACAAAAGTAACAAAACACAACAGGAAAAAAATCTTAGTACGGTTCATGCATTTTGTGCTAGTTTTGTACTTTCCATTGACAGGATATCTTTTCTTTTTTTTATCTTTATTTATTTTTTAGAAATTTTTCCAACTTCCGATGACCGATGTTTTTTTTTACTAGTTGTATCGACATTTTAGACCCCTTCCCCAACGAAACTTGTGTCGTTCATATGACACATTCATCGATCTTTTGGGTTGTTACCTAACTGCCCTAAATGGATATACCTATCCGAAAAAATTAAAAATTGTATAGTGGCACATTCAAATTCCATATGTTGTGAGTACTTTCCACCACTTTATGAACTTACACATAGCAAAATCGGAATCAACATCCCAATTGATCAAAAGACCCTCCAAACCCGCCCAACAAAATGTTAGTATTAAAAGTATTAAAAATATAATATAAATCGTGCAGTCCACCTTTAAATGTCGAATTTGAGTAGTTTCCAACAAATTTATGAACAGCCGTAAAATTTCGTAATTAGAACCCCAAAATGACCACAAGTTCCTCAAACTTAAAAAATATCCTTTTGTGGGTCTCTGTGGAGATCGACCACCTCAAAATTGCCACCCCTGACCCCAGATACATGGAAAATGAGACAATTGTAGTTTTTTCGTCCCTAAACACAGATAAACAAAAAAGTCGGGTTGCCATCCATTTCTAAACTTCGGTCACGTTGTACAACATGGAACTCCATTATTCCCCTGGGGTTGCAGGAATAGTTACCCAAACAGCATACATTCTCTTTTCAGTAATTTTTAGAAAAATACCTAAAATAATGTATCTTATCAGCAACATAACACTATTTGCATATCAATGAATCATAATCCTATAACAGCAAAACACTTTGCCAACGTCCATTTATCACTTTTTATTGAAAATATGAACGGACACTCCTTGGAATTTTTGAATTAACCAGTACACAAGTGTCATCATCCATTCGTTAGGTCATGTTAGTGGGCGTGCTTCAGCTTCAGTTCGGTGCCCCAGCCCATCCTTGAAATCTCTTCGATTCACTTCACACATTGTGGATCGTTCTCATGCAATCATCGAAAATTTGAACATACGTGGCTGCTGGCCGTACCTTTTGTAATTTCCTATATACACTTTTCATCAAATGAAATTAGCATCAACAATGCTGTCTCTGCCTCAATCACCAAGATGAACCCCAACCATATAACAAACCTCTCCGGGCCAAAGTTGTAAAAATGGGACCGTCAATTTCCCATTTATTAACAAAAGAGGAGAACCGTCGCTAATTTGTATCGCCGCACTGGGAGACGAAACACTTGCTATGAAAGCGCAGAACTCTTTGGCAGTGAAAGAAAGCAATCGCTGAAGCTAAAGAAGGAAAAACTTACACCATCCGCAACTTCACCTTCAATCACTGCCCAGCATGCACGTGCGCTCTACCAAGCACAAAATTATCTACCACAGGCGACATCGTTACACCTGCAGAAGTTGAACAAAGTGCCAGAGCTATATTTTCTCCAGAAGATGCACCTGACAAAGTGTTCGGCCAATCAAGGGTCACCAAAGAAAACGCAAGTGTCTCTCATGGCAAGAGTAATTCAGTCAGTATTTTAACATGATACTGTTATGATAAACATTTCATTGAGAATATCTATGGCTAAATACCCTGTTCCAGACTGTCACCGATTTCCATCGACATACCACATTTTGTTTCACCATCACGGAAAAAAAATAATCAAATAAAATATTAAAATAAAACTGTTGTTCAAACCACTAACCTCCGTATATTAAAATAGCCAGTGTTAGCTGATTAAAATAGTGTATAATAACCCCCTGAAAGTTGTCCACACTATTCCTCTCTATTCTTTGTCATTTTGTGTAAACAACCAGTTTTAAAAAGTCCTCTTCAATTACAACAGAAATTAATGCGTTTTACCCGTTTTGTCTATTTAATTGCCTTTGATGTATCATAAGTAAATTTCTTCCCCATTAAACTCACAACTGCGGTCTTTTCATTCGTCATAGTGATCATGTTCAAGGAAAAGGCTCCAACTGCAATTTCTCGTATGGCCTACTAGACAAAAATACACACTTTCATATAGGACAACAGACGCAATCGCAAAAATCGAACATCACTTTGGATGAAAATATCCCCGGGGTGAAAATGTACTGTCTGCGATAATCAGATATTAGCCTACGTGCTATTGAAAATCTGAAATAACGTTAATATCATGCTCAAAATGTACTTGCCATAGGCCTAACACTTTCTCGATTCTCTTTTTAACAGATGAATTACCACAACAAGGAAAGTTGGAAAATCGGAAGAGGAAGTAACCTGTCAAGCAAGTTATCTTGCAGATGACACAGATAACTACAACTTACTCTATTGAGATACCTGTCCACAGTCAAACCATCAAAACTGGGACTCGTTTCATGTTACAAATGCCACGTAGGAACATGGGGAACCAAAAGACTCTGTCCACGACACAGATTCTGCTGTAAAGGTAACTATTTTCATAGTTCATGCGTATTCCAGAGTTAATTGGTCTATGAAATCAATTATCTGCTCTAATGGGCAATGTTTTTTTTATTTTTTTTTATTTTATTTCTATTACTTTTTTATTTTTTTTTGATATTTTCGCAAAACTTAAGATTTGTATTACTTCAAACTTTCCCTGTGAAATCCAAATGAACGTACAGACACTTTGCCAATCAAATATTAAGACTTTCAACCTTATACAAATTGTACCGTCCAATTCATTATAAAAGTCTTGAACTCTAAAACCCCAAATAAAATTTTAGTGAATACCACTGTGACGGTAATGAACAGGTAACTACAAAACTATCGTGCATCGTGAGCTTGCACTAGCACGACAAATCCCAAACCGTGCGAAAAGCATCATTTATTGGCGTTGTTTTACCCAATTTTCATGCCGTTTTTTCAGCTTTGAGCATTTTTCCTCCACATGATTGACCTTGCGCTGTGTTATTGTCTCATACCTGTCACATTTTGTAATTAATTTTCCTTCTACTGGATAAAACGATTAACTTCAGCTAAACCGACAAACTGGGTCTTTTTAAAAGGTTTTTTTAGAGAAATAATCATGACTTACCATTTGAAAACTAACAAAATAGACCATATCTATCGCCTCCATAGTTCAATGAAAATTTATTTTTTTTTTTTACAAATTTTCATTATAATTTCCTGAACCAATGTCTATTTTTTTATTCCTGACACTTCCTTAAAAGTTTTTGGGGCATGTCGACGAGTTCGATCCTTCTGACAGGGTGTAAACCATGACGTCAATACAACTTGATACTATAATTGAAAGCTTTCCTTTCTGCAATAAAGTGAAAACCGTTTCAGATTTTGCTAAAATGCTTTGTGACTTCGATGTAACAAAAAAACGTGATGTCAAATGAATAGATAGAGTCATGCATTTCGACATTAGAAATGGTCACTTTTATCGTTGTCTCATTAGCCTTTCTGAAGTATGCAAACCAAAATATGAAGGGCATATTACAGTTCGTTTAATACGAAATAAAAGGACCGCAATTGAGTTTTCTTGAAACAGCGAGTACAAAGAATTCCAAAAAACTACAATCAGGTGTGCATGCAGTGATCACTAGCATGCTAGACACCAACCTTTCAGGCGGCAAATTACAAAACCTAATAATATATTCTAGGTCCACATTAGGCCGCCCCCCCCAAAAATGTCTGTCTCAACACCCTCGCAGCATTGTCTAGAGAATCCCCTTTTGCGCGAGCCCTTACGCGCTGGCCTAAAAAATTGTTTTTTTATCCTCGTATTCATTTTTTCTACCTCGACTGGCCGGTTGTTCGTCGCATTTGCTAGCGGCAGAAAGCACAGTTGTCACACGATAAAGCATGAGCAGAATACACTTAGTCTTCTTGGTATATTGGCCAATCGCACGAAATGACGCCAATTGGGTTTGAAAAAGTCATAAAATATTTGTCACCAATTTTGTATTCTCTATGCAATTTTTAACTTTTATATGTGTTCTTGATAAGGGGAGACAAACTGGAACACCACCTCTCAGGAATTTGTAAAGCCGGCTTGCAAACATTTTGTGTGTCAAAAGAATAGGGATTTTTTTACGTTATCAAAATGAAAATCCATGGAAATCACTTTACTATTTCCAGCATAGAACCGTATGACACCTCTAATTTGTTATATAAGACAGATGTTGAATATGAATGCTTTGACAGTACTGGACAATAATGTTGTGTTTTTAGCGTTTCCGTTATATTTAATTAAAAGCCACAAAATTCATGGTTTTAACCAAACTACTCAAATATGTTGAACCATTTTGGTGCAGTCATGATTCAGTGGTCAAATCCAGTCCAAATGTAATGGGTCTTTTGAGTCACAAGTGTAACAAAACACAGTTGCCTGCATGGATAACGTAATAACTAACTGAAACTAAAGTAACGTAATAAACACCTTTGGGTGCACCCTACATGAACCAGGAAGTACATATCTGGAGTTTTCCTGTTATTTTGTGATGAGGGGATGACAGTTTGTACTTACCTTAATCACATGGATATTCCGTAACTAACCTGCTGAGAAAATGGATAATTAATAAACTCCTTAACATGGTCGATTTTTTTGTCAAGTTCGATCTTAACTTGTCCTACATTTGCCACTTCAGTGATTGCAAGCATAATTTTCCATTCGCATTCATAGTTTGCCTCTAAAAGGTGCCATAACCTTTATCTTAATACCGTTTTACAATATTTTGAATTCATTGAGATGCGGCATACGTACTAAACCCAATCTATTGGACACCTATTGTTCTCTAAAAAATTAACGGTCAGGCAAATGCAACCTTAAACTTATCATGAATATCTGCACATGTTTTAAAACCTACCAAACCCAATTTTCAAAGAAATTGATTGTTAGGTCATCCCCCTGAATTCTTTAAAATGGATTATAGAGAATTGGACAGCCATTTTTGGCCATTTGCATGTTTGAGGGCAATGTGTCACATAAACCCAACTGGAGCGCGAAAGTTAGAAACTCTTTATTTTCAACTTGGGTTTATTAGAATCTATTGAACTATCACATTTTAATCCACAACGCATTGTGTCAGAACATGGTGGATAAAGCAGCAAAAACGCAATTGGCGTCATTTTCGTGAGAATTGGCCAAATTTTAGGAGGTTCTTCAGTTGTGTGCTATTGATATTAGAACGTTATATGTTAATATATTGAGGTTTTGACTTAAAAAAAAAGAAAAAGCTCATATGATTTTGGTCATTTTGTAAAAATTAAAAAAAAAAATTACAAAACCATATAGCTCTTAGCTTTTTTCCCATCTGTCTGCTGAGACAGACCCCCCCTCTTTTTTTTTGGCCTTATTTCAAACCAGTTAAAACTCGAAAATTAAGAGGCAACAGAGCACAAACCTAAATGGGTAGTTTTGTACGTTGATAAAACTTAACAAAAGAATTGGCACAGGTGTGCTCGTGTTTGCTACATGATAACTCAGTCCCCATTTAGCTAGTTGTTTGTATTAAACCTTTGCCAGCTTGTAAGACTACTTGTAAAGCTGAATGAGGATCGTACGTAGGTGTAGGAATCTATTGAATGTAAGTTGTAGCAGAATCTTTCTTTTACTTCAATCTAAACATCACCCCGTCCAAATGAAAAAATACCATCTGCAATATGCAGTAGTGTGGAAAAAAAAAATCCGACTATGACAACACCACCACTGCACCGTTGATACGAAGTTCAACCCCAGTTCAACCTGCGCGTTGACTACCACTAAAATGTTGCAAACACCTCTTTGACCATTTGTGTTACCCGCCAAACGCACAGGTTTATCAAGGAGCAACATAAATGAAATAAACATCATGCTTTTACAGCTGTTACTATGAGTGTAGATTAATTATACTATAGTAAAGCAACTTTTTTTTTATCTTTGGACAGCTATTTAACAAACTTTTTTTTCAAATGCACGACCTAAATGCTTTCACTTTCATAGGCCATGCATGCGGAAAGGAAACTTTCTATTTCCAATAGAACTTATTACAACTTTGCTTCTTCACAAATTTCATGTTTGGTATTCCCAATGATAAATTCCCATAGCATGCCCATTTGTTTTTGAATCATAATATAGTCTATATGCTTGTAAATATCAAAAGAAGAATACTTGTTTTGTTAACTTGAAAGTGTACATAAAATTATTAAGAAATCGATATCCAAAGAGAGGGGGAATTTCAAAGTATTTTTGTTAAATTGTGGTTTGATTTCTTATCTTTGGTTGCAGTTTTTGGCATATCTGTCATAGATAGGTTCTCTTGAAACCTGCTGATCATTGTTTTATTTGGAAAATTGGGGGATTTAATCACAATAGTGAATGACTGGCTGCCCTGTGTTATTCTCTGTTTGTACGTTGTTTGATGAAAAGGGGTTAACATTTGCCTCCAACTTCTGCATACTTTGATGGATTTCAACCAAACTTCGGTCATGGTTGGGTGCCAGTATGGGAATTCGCATTTTGTGGGCATGGTCAAAGGTCGCAACCAAGGTCACAGGTCAATATGAGGAAAATTGTAAAATAGCCTAAATGTCATTTGGCCTTATTTTGAAAAGTTGCGGTCCGATGGAACCAAACTTGGTTTAGGATATAATATAAGAACCCTCATACATTGATAAGGTGAAAGGTCATATGATGTCAAGTTCTAAAATAGGTGAAAATGTCAAGTTGGACAATAAGTGTGAAAATGTCAAAGTTCATTGCAACCAAATTTGGTTTATGATCTAATATGGGAACCCTCATGTTATGTTGCTGACTTCAAAGGTCAGATACCAGGTCAAAGGTCTAATGTCAATTTCCAAATTGCATGTTTATTTTTTTCCTGATCGCAACAGCCAGGGGGATAGCAGTTCCGAGAAAAGTATTTTTTTCAATGTTTCAAGTGGGCGTGCTATATATATAAATTTGAACTCTGTTACTAGAGGCTTTTTCCCTTATCTGTTTGTGTGATTTCTGTAACTTTGAATGATTTCATGTGATTTTTGTGATTTGATGTGGAATATTGAAAATAAAAACAATGAAACACACAAAATACAATTACTTGATTAGAAAATCTTGTGTTTCAATGTTATCAGCGGCTGAAAGCACATCTCTCCTTTGATTTTAGAGCGTAGAAAGAACAAAAGATAGAACAAAATCCGCATGTCAATTTAGCCAAACAACTATGAATATAAATCTAAACGCATTTTCTGTCCTCCTTTACTGTACTGTAAAAACATCTTTTACCTTCCTTATGCATCTTAAGCAACCAAAATCCACTTAAAAAGTACTTTCCTTATAGGAAACTATCATTCTCTTTATATGGGGCATATAACTCCTAGAAGTAGGCCTTTGTTTTAACACAAGAGCCTGGTAACGCTCATTCTGAAGCCAAATGTCTCCTTATCTTGGCTATACTGTTTCGTGCAGCAAGTGATGTTGGTTGTTGAAACTGCAGTTCGGCGCGTCAGTTTCAATCAATCAATCAATCAATAGATGTTCATGAAATCGGCCATAAATGTCCCTTTAGGGTGCACGCCACCAAATAAATAGACCTAGCAGACGACGGCCGATAGGTTTTTTGCCTATTGGATCCTACCCGGTTTGCCCCTGGGCTAATCAACTCGACAAATTGTCAACCGCTGTTTTTTTGTTTTCCTAAATTTCTTTTATTTTATAATCTGTGTATATTACTAGGCAGCTTGATTAAAAAATGAATACCTTTCAACCATTTAAAGAATTTTTGGCCTTTTTGGAAAATCCATACGTTCCAAATAGTGTTATAAATGATATAGGTATGGGCGATCAAAACTGCACCCTGAACAAAAGGTTAACCATACTTTTTGATTATTTGCTGTTAATGATTGCTGAGCTTGTGATCTTCAAAAGTAATGCAAAATTGAACCAACCAATCGCTCTAGGAACAATAAATGTGGAGTTTTGAAGGCGCAATTTGTACATGTTATATAGGTAGAATCATTGGGTAGTGTGATACCCTTTAAAGAGAAAAACCCCTGGTGCCAAAAATATCGGGATGATTGTGGTATGGGTCCTTTTTTCTCTTTGAGAAATTAAAAAAAAAAATGATTTTTCGAGGGTGATCATGTTTTATCCTTTTTTTTATAAACTCGAATATATCCATATTATATCTGGCCTACATAAATTTACTATTTATTTGTCTGTGTGACCCCATATATCTGGTAACATGAACCCACCCTTTTTTAGGGCTATAATCCTCAATTGAGTTTGTTGCCCCAACATGTACCTTAACTTTGATATGACCCTCAAAATCTCTGGACATCCCAACAACATACCCTTAAGCTTCAACATGGCCAACTTTTTATGTAGGCCTCACCAGTACGAACTTGATTTATTTTTTTGTCACCAACATGTAAGCCGTTATGGACGCCCCATTACACTTCAAGGGAGGAGCAGGAAGTTTTTCAAAAAAAAAACTTGTACTATTTGAGCAAAAAAAAAAAAAAACTAGACTCACCTATGAGTAAAAAAAACAAACTTGACCCCCCTTCCCCCCCCCACATGATGAGTAAAAAAAATGACCCACCCCACCTCTGTATACGAAAAACAGGAATTGTAGCGAAAACAAAAATCTTCGCCACCGACCAGACCTAAACTACCTACCCCCCTTTAAGTTTAATGGTGCGTCCCTAAGCTTCAATTATTACATCTTCATTTTCACCATTTCAGAAGTTTGCACAGCCGCCAAGGAAGGTTGACCTTTAACATAATCTCAATCGACGAGCGTCAACCTTACATCTACTTTCTCTACTTTCAAAGGAGACCTATACCCCAATCATTTTCCCTAATGAGATATGCACAACCGTCTTCAACACTTTGGAAATAAAGGCGAGACACACTCAATACCAAAAACGTCACATCATGGAGAACAACGGTACAGTTACGCAACTACTTGAGGAAGGAAAACAAACAACAAATCCATAGTGGCCCAAAACCTCTACAAATACCAAAAAAATCTAACAATGTAACATGCACAATTATGCAAGACCTGTTGCAGTGGGCATTGGTTTAAACTACTGATGAGTTTGACCACAATAGATGTTCCATAAGACTTAAGATTCCAACGTAACTTGATAGTCATGGGAAATGAGTACTGGTATTACCTAGTTTTTGTTTAGCTCAAGGGGTGGGTAACATCCAAAATGCAGTCAGTATTCAGGATGCCAATGAGTTGGCCAAACCTTTGATAATAATAGCTTCGTTAACTATTACCCAAGACAGGAACCACATTCTCCAATATCAATTTTAGTATATTTGAATACAGTAAATTTTCACATGCAATGACAGGGCACATATATGGCCTAATCAAAGTACCTGATGTAAACACTATATATGGTAAGTTTTTACCTCACCAACTTCTTTTCAAAAGACTACATTGACAATGCAAACCAGACACACT
The DNA here is from genome assembly GCA_023653785.1 of Ophioderma brevispina. Taxonomy (NCBI): domain Eukaryota; kingdom Metazoa; phylum Echinodermata; class Ophiuroidea; order Amphilepidida; family Ophiodermatidae; genus Ophioderma; species Ophioderma brevispina. Next base: position 34,116 of record JAMKCH010085120.1, read on the forward strand.
TTGGTTACCAAGTTACATGCATTGCCATTGTACTTCTGTGCAACAAGTTGTAAGGGGACAGCAGCATGCCTGATGCGGGCCTCAATGTTCAAAATAACACTCTAATGCAGGCGAGATCTGTGCTTCTCAAAGGACTGCTGGAAATTAGATCTTTAAAATACTCTCTAATTTTGCATTCGAAACATGCTGGTCCCCCGTGTATTACCGTACACTATAAGTTAAAGGAAATGTAAACAACCCAGGATAAACTTTGCTAATCAAGTGTTAAAAAATGGTGAGCCTAAACTAAATTCAACACATTAAAGCAATATTAGCACTTTTTTGGAAGGGCGCCCCCAATTTAAAAAATTTGGAGATTTTTACACTGGTTGCATGTAATGGCTAGTAAAACTATACCTGTGAATGGTTAAGCTCGAAAGTCATGTGTCACAAACGAAGGAATGTACTAGAATAATTATTATAGTCGATCCCCGATATATTCAACGGCTGCTGAAAACGGCCTTCCAATGTGAAATAGCTGGGGGAAATAGCGCCATGTATGGGTATCGGCTCATCCTATTAGGTGTTTTAAGAGTTCGGGCAAGTAAAGGTAGAGGTTATTTTCTCGATGGTGGACACTATTTCATCATGACGGAAGAAACGTAGCATTTCCAGCTCTGCCCGTTAAGTACAATCTGCGGATCCCAATTCTAATACAAAATCGCGTATTGTGATAAATACGCATTTAGCATTCTCGTTCACAGGTTAGTTTCCTAGACAATTACCAACATAACTGTGCAAAAATATCAAATTTGAAAATTGGGGGCGCTCTTAAAAAAATATGCCAATACTGCCTTTAAGTACAGATTTTGTTGGTATTGTGAAAATGGTACTAAAATATTGGAGTAGATTGGATTACTACATTTAGGGGGGGGAGACTTAGTAATATACAATGAATGGTACATGGTTCTGTATATACAGTTAAGAGCCATGGTGTATTTTGTAGTTGTATTTGTTAAGATGCTTACCATAGGTTGGTAGTTGTTATTGAAAACTTATATATTAAGTGCTATGAGACTGCCAAAGGAGCAATGACACTTTTGTTCAGATTCTTTATTATTGTATCTTGTATGTCATCCCATAGTGGCCGAAACTTTTTTGTCCCGGTTATTAGATTTTGGTGGATACTTGCACAAAGCTAAAAGTACAATACAACCCCTTCGGCACCATTCTGATTTTAATACAATCTGAACTATTTTCATTGAATATCATTCATAACGATGCTCAAAATTTTTCACAGGAACAATTAATCAGGCTTGGTAAAATATGCATGTTTGAGTGATGTTGTAAACACATAGATAAAGAGGTAAAAAAATGTTTCGCTGTTTTGGTATCAAGGAAAAACAGTTTTGTGCATTATATCAAACAAAGGTTATGTTTATACAAGCATGAGCGATACACAAGTCGGTGTTCATGGACCTAAAATCATTCCCACAACATGCATTTATGGAATAGTTACAATCAAAAACAAAATATAATGAATCAAAAGAAATTCAGCAGGGATGGCATATGGATTCACCATTATATTTCAAAAAATATTTACTATATTTGCAGCATAATATCAAAAGGAACACAATTTAACTTTTTACAAGGGGTTCACTGTTGAGTGTAAAGTATGCAAATAACCAGAACCACTGCTTACTAGATTGTGGAATTTACAACTGTTTTGATTGTTATTAATTTGATAAAGCAAAGATTTTTAAAATAGACTGAGGGTCAAAAAGAAATGACCTAACGATAGAAACATATTTAGTTAAAGTGTTCTAACAAGTATTCAATTCACAGGTTTCAGTATAGTTAGTAACCATGCCATGTACTGACTGTTCAATAGCATATTTGAGATTTTGTTCCAACTATTATGCTCCAGGAGTACCATAATGCATACAGCTTAATGACACCAATGCTCTAGGAGCATTAACTATAATCTAGAAAAAAATTGTAGCCATCAGGGTTAAGGGACCTGACGAGATTCTTCCGACAGGACAGGGGCAACGCCCTCAATTTTGGGAAATTTTTTTTTTTTAACACTTGCGTGCCCAGTTGTTAGAGCTTGAAACACGAGGGAATGTAGTCCCAATTCTGGGTGTGGTTTGTATATCAGGGGCTAAATTCTTATTGTATGGTGACGAAATTGGGAAGTGGGTAGGGGAGAGCACGAGTCAGGGATGTATGAGCGATCTACCAAAAATAGGGTGTGTAATTGTCGTTTTTGGAGCCGTTTTTTACACTCAAAGTCCAAAAATTTTAGCTTGAAAAGTCATCGGCCTTGTGTGCTTTTTCTATGGTGGATGGCGACGGCATAACATTGCGGCAAAGGCTTACAGTGAAGTGTGCAACTTATGCTCAAAGTAAAGGGCCGCCTTGATCATCTGGTATGTCTTTCAAGCTAAACCATTTCAATATTAGATGAAAGTTTTTACTACCAAGATTTTTAGCACTTTAGGCATTTGACCTTACTTAACAGGTCCATGGTCACACTCACGCTACCTCTGGAAGAGGGAATATTTGAACAAAAACTATTTTTAAACCATATCTATATTTAAATTTCAAGCAGGTCTCTTCTAATAACCATATTGTTAACTTAAAATGTTTTGATTAATTTAATATGTCTCATTATTAGAACTCAACTTAGCCATTTTACCGCAATCAAGTTCCCCTATTCTAGTGAAAATTAAAGCGCTACAAAAATTGTTATCTGGTTTGAAAGAGAAGCCATGACAAGGACAAAATGAATTGATTTGATAACTACTTGCTAATTAAAATTTAACAGCTACATTGCTCTAGAGAGGAGAGAGCATAGCAGCCAAGACAGCCTGGTTTTTGGTTCCTATAGCTGGTAATCACCTTGGCATAAATTTAGTGCTTATCAAGTAAAATAATAGTTATTAAATTAATTAGCCTCTGCAATTCACAGTTGGGGTTGTCATTGATATCCTAATCCCAGAGTAACCTTTCAGTAGTAACTTGACCCTGGGACTTGCTCATACTTTTAGGATTCCAAATAGCAGTGGATTATTTATATATTTCAATCCTTTCATCTTCTGAGGACTCTTAGTTGTGGTTGTGAGAGTTATTAGCTTAACAATACTTTAGTCAGAAAAAAGTATGTAGGGCCTACATTTCCTCAACAAACATTTGGTATACATGTAAAACTAATTTGTTTTAAAAAATAATAGTGAATACTCTGTAGATATTTATCACAAAAACTATGATCAGGCCTTAATAGACTATTTAAATTATGTCTCTTATTTACTGTGGGCAAATTAAAAATATTGTAAAACTAGACAAAGGACTATATAGACTATTTATGAAGATTACAATTGGTCTTTCACACTATATTTTATCCTTCATATTTCAAATAAGAAACATTAATTTCTACTACCCTATGTGATTTTTAACTTGACTTGGGGAAGTTGTAATGAAACTGTGTGAACGTTTTTTTTTTTGTACCCCAATTTTGTATGTCTTGGCATAAGAGTAGAGACCAATAATTTACCATTTACAAAAGGTCAAATTCTGTTGTGTCCATTTTACAAAAACCGATTTTTGTTTCACTGATTTTCTGGTAACATGAAAAATCAATGAAAATGCCCATATCACGGTCTAACGTACCTGTGGAGGGATTACCAGTCATTGAGTCATGGAGTGCTCACAAAAGTTGGCTTACACGCACGACTCGTCCGGTGCACAAACACCTCGAGATTACAACAGACAATTTGAACGAACAAAGGCATTTGAAAGCTAGACTGTGCCTTGAAGGTGATTAAGTGTCATGTCACAACTATATTTGTACTTGCCAAAGAGGGCAACTTTTTCACTATACAAGTTTTTTTTAGATAGGCTGTAGGTACCTGTTGTTACCATAAGCAAGGGTTTACATGCATCGTTGATGCTCTCGTTTACTAATTCCATAAAGAGGTACTAAGATACCCTTCTCAAGGACTCAGCTGAAAGCAGTTCTAATTGCTTCAGAATCAATGATTTATAATGTTTAATCGGATCAAATCATTATTATGGCTTGATTTAGGTGCTTTAAAAAGTCCGATTTTTGCAGTTTTCTTGGTTTTTTTTTTTCCTTAGAAAATCAATGTCACCATCTTTGAAAATTGATCCTTTTAGCATTTATAATTCACTTGGGACAAGATCGAAAATTTCAGGAAATCTCGTTCAGGTCTTAAACTGTAGTGGCCGAGCATAAACCACATGGTTATTAGGAATGAAAACACTGTAGCCATACAGGTGAATTATGGTTTTAGAATGACAAATCTGTGGTTACTATCAAAGTTTGTTTTTGTGGTGTTCACCTTGACCATTTATATTTCTAATTGTCCACTATTCTTGTAGCTTGTTGAATATATTTAAATATTGTTGTTATCTGTAGTAGACAGGAATACCCCTTTAGTATGGAATAGTTCATAGCAAATATTATTTCCACATTTGAAATCTTAGAATTAACGTTGTATCATTCTGGGGTTGTGCAGTTGACTTCCAATTTACTAGTGGTGTTGGGCTCAGAATTTTGATATAAATGATCGATGGGGGGTCCTTATTATTGGTAGAGCTATGACTGGTGAAATTATTGAGCGAGACGCAGTTGAGCTAATATTTTTAAAAACAAAAATCACAGGAGACCCATAAAATTGGACGTTAAAAAAAACACCAATCAATTATCTTATGTTTTGTGGCCTCCAAAAAATATGATCAGAATCATTTAAAAAAATTAGAGAAACTTTGGTATATAAGTAATTACTACACTTTAAATCTTACAAAAGAGATTGCATTAGTAAGTAAATTCCTTCAATTGTGACAGACATTTTTTTAGGTTCCCTAAAAAACATTCAACACATTATGTTAGTATTATCACAGAGTTAAATATGGCCCATAAAACCAATTCCTTGCATGAGTACATTGTTCATAATGCGGAGTAGCCGCCCATGATATATTGTCGTTTCCAGGTTTACACTCTCTTCTGTTGTTTGGACATTGCTTTAAAATGCACCTTAGTGCCTGAACGGTTTTTGTCCGATTGAGTCGAAAACTGGTCAGAAAAACCACTAGACCAGGGCCCCTTATGGCATGTACCCAGACTTGGGTTCAAAGGTCATGTACAAGAGAAATATTTTTTTTGTCCAAAAATTCTGAAAACCCTACTTCTCCTGCAAGTTCAAAGGCTTGACAAAACGCCAGATTGGGTCACAAGGACCCCCAATATACCCCCCACATGGCTTGTACACAGTTAGTGGATCATAAAGGTCATTTGAGCAGAGGTAGGGGGCAATTTGTACAAAATAGGGTTAGGGGGTTCGCTAGGGTGTTCGATTCGTGCTGAGGGTACCCTGACCCCAATTCCTGTAGCCTTGGGGTCTGTAAGACTAGGATTTCTATGTCCAACAGTTGCTCGCATTAACGCGAATAAACGATTAAATCAAACTATTGTCAAGAATCACAATGATATATAGATTCTGTTTGCAGCGACTTCTATTAGAGCGTGAGGGATTGGTTTATTGGAGTGTCGTGACAGGGGGAACCTTACTTATTCAATAGATGTTACTGTGTTTCTTTTTAGGGGGTTTACGTATTATTCGGATCGTTCCCTTGTAACTCCTTCGAGCTGTTGAGGCGTCTTTCAATTGCTTACAATCAAAGGGTTATTGACTAATCTGGCACGACCAGACCCCACTTTCAAAAGCATGTGTATACCAAAAGCGTGAACTTAATATGCTGTTTAAGCAATGCATTCATGCACATTCAGTTTCGCAGATCGCGCATGGGTACACATTTCGGTTATGCTAGCTCTCGGTCACAAACAAAACCAAAAACAGTCATTAACACAGTTCGACTGTCGTCGTCTGTCGTCTTCTTGTTCTGTTCTTCACCTGTCAAATTGTCAAAACGCTACTTCTCTTCAGATATATTTATGATCATGTGACCCATGTATGTGGTGTAGTTTGACACCCCCTACAAAAAATTACTTAATGAACAGTTGATCAACGGTCATTTGGGTCACAAGGTCACATAACCTGATTTTCACTAAAAATGCTACCTCTTTTACAGTTACATTTAGTCTGAACATGTGGCTCATGTGTGTGTGGTACTTTGAAAAACCCCTCCAAAAGTTAATTAATGAAATGGACGATTAAATGTCATTTAAGGGCATTTCCGGCCGAGTTTAAAGATCTTTAAAAAAATCATATCTGCCAATATGAAAGGTTACTACATTGACGCACTTGCACAGATGAATATGTATAATTCCATACAAGTAAATGGAGGTCATTCAGGGGGAAAAGGTCAAATTTTTTAAAATGGTCGGAATTGAAGCTGAAATTTTACTGAAATGATCCTGATGACATTCTAACATGTTGAAAATATTTGAGGTCAAAGTCAAGAGGTCAAAGGTTCAAAATTTTTAAAAATTAATTGTTTATTGATTGTTTGTTTGGAATTGATTCAATGCATGTTGAAAAGATTTTCGAGGTCAAAGGTCAGTTAAGGGGTCAAAGGTTCAAATTTCAAAATGCTCCGATTGAGCTGAAAATTGGATCAGAATGATCATTATGACATTCTTAAAAATGTGGAAAATATTCCGAGGTCAAAGGTCATTAACAGGCAAAGGTCAAATTTTCTAAATTGCTCTGATTGAGCTGAAAATTTGACTGGAAATGATCCTTCTGACATTCTAAATATGCTTGAAAATTTTGGAGATCAAAGGTCATTAAGAGGTCAAAGGTCACATTTCCAAAATTATCCGATTGAGCTGACATTTGACTGAAATGGTGATCACTTATGACATTCTAAATATGTCTAAATATTTTCGAGATCAAAGGTAGTTTAGGGTCAAAGATCACATACCTAACTGTTTCAATCTGGTTTTCCGATCGAGTTTCAGACTTTTATGAAGTTATAAAAGATTTACCAATGGGACAGTTGTTAACAAAATCCTGTTATATGGCGAGTAAAAAGTTTGGGTTTCATTATCTTCAAATGCATATTTTCAAAAACATGAAAATCAATTTCGCATGTATGATATACACGTCCTTTCAAAGGACAATTCTCGTCTAGTTGTTTTCTGTTTTTACTTAGTCCTACCAGACTAAGGTCCTGTATTCCAGTCATTTCTTTACCTTAGTCGTGCAATTACTAAGGTCCTGTATTCCAGCCATTTCTTCTTCTTCTTTCCAATGGTGCTTCAAAACGCTACTAGTGCAAACGCCTTCATCCGATTACGACCCATTATCACCCCCCTTGTTTTTTGAGGGAGTCCCCAAGTGTGGAAATATGGACCGAAACATGATAATGATAAATAGGATGATTTACGCCCAAAATTTATTGGTCGCGCCCAATATTTTGCAAATCATAAGCTGACCAATAAATTGGGCTGAACGATCAAATTTCTATACCAAACTTGGTGTAAAGAACACTGACCCAAGCGTCATATGGGGTACACTCAGATGGGGTCAAAAGTCCCAAATGACTGAAAGTAGCCGCCATTTGTGAAAAATTTAAGACTACTTGTCCACAGGAGGCAACGAGCATGTCACCAAATTTGTTTAAGATCATAGACCCCCCTCATAAGGTTTGTCCACAGATAAACAATCGAAGGTCATTAACATTCAAAATGGCCGCATATCTAATGTAATATGCAAAAATGCAATATCTAAAAAACAAGACTTAGATAGGTGGGGTCTGTGCAAAAGTTGCTGAGAATGGTCACAACCATTCGTGACAAATATTGGCCCCAGGAGTCACGTTGTAAGCTATGCAAATGAGTTAATATGCAAAAAACAATGAACTCATCAAACCAAAGAAGGTATTTAACCCAAACTTGGTAGCAAGAACACTGGATAACACTCTATATCCATAGGTCGAAAAGTCAAAATGGGGGGGTTCATCTGGCTGCGTCAAATCTAAAAGTAGTTTAATTGATGGATCTAACTATTTATATGCCATCGTGTAGCCTCGATGCAAAATGAAGAGGCAAAGGTCAAAAACATTCTCCTGCTGTGATGCTAAGTTCATGCAGTAGCATTACTGACGCTGGGTAGATCGATATCTAGCGACTGTAATATCTGAATTACGTTAATCAGCTGTTCAGAAAACATGTTTGCATACTAAACGCGCTGTTTTCAATGAGTTTATTTTTAGAAATGTAAAAGGCAATCCAGGAACTGTTTTGTACGTAGAGATAAGAGGGGAAACACGACAGAATTCTTACCACACTATGAGGCTTAGGATCAAGTGACTTTAGATTAAGATTTGCAATCATTTTTGCGTCTCAACGTCTTGTTGCCGACCAGGAAAGCGATGCAGTGCGAATGGTCTTGGAAATGGGCATTTTCGTGGTAAAGGGGATTGTGTTTTTCGCACGCTGATTTCTTCAATATCTGAAGTTTCTTACTGTTATTGTGACAGAACTTAACAGCACACGTCCTGCCAGAATGTCCCCTTCTCTGGGGTGTTTCCATTTGTTGTAAAACCGGCAAAATTTGCAATGAGTTTTGGTCATGCAACATTAAATGTATGGCAATCTGCGGTGTAAACGAAGCAGGGACACCACAGCAATGGCGATTCATCTGCTGCCCTCATCGTTGAGTCGCGCCGGCGGATCGGTGTATACAGAGAAAGGCTGAATAAGTACAATCTAGGTGTAGAGCTTTAAGTTTGCTTGTTTTTGATGGAGGTATTGTGCATGTGCTATAGAGCAATAGTGCGATTGATAGAGAACACATCATCCCCTTTGAAATTGAGGCATACAATAACTAGAGATATTACCACTGTGGAGTGGTATACAGTTGCTGCCAGAATTGTTCAGAGTTATTTACCATGTACTGAGCGTGATGTGCATCAACACAGAAGTGAATGCCAATTGGTTTGTTGAATAGATCGGCCTCTCCATTTCACACATATTATGGCGCATGCGTTGCCCACCTAAACAATTGCACAGCAAATGTAGGTGTATGTGCTGTAGTGGAGTGGAGTAAAATTGGAGTGAACTTGACTGCTGCACCAGCCCTCAATCTATGGAGAAGTTAGTCAATTGGAAGGGTAACATATAACAATTCCAATAGAACATCATGTGACACATGGCTAGGAGCAAAATCCTGCTAAGATTGTACAGAAAGATGCATTAAAATTCTTAACCTTTCTCATTCTGTTGTATGGTTAGGTTGGCTAGTTAAACCAAAGTTTTAAATCCGGTTTTGTCCCTGCAAAACGAGGGTGGCCGGATACATCTCACACTCAACAATACTGCTGTGTGAGGATTTATTGGAGCAAAAGATAATTGACCGGATGCCCTGCCTGACGTCAATCCACAGTTTTCGGCGGTGGGCCTAGCCTTAGCCACCGACAACTCTGCCCTGGGACACGTAGTACTGGTTACCAGGATACCAGTAGCAGGCCCTCAAAGGAAACATGACTTGACACAAGGTGGATTCTATAAAACACCTTAAAGTCAGTGGACTTTTTTACATTGATCCCCAAATAATCACAAGTCATTTGGGGAGTGCTTAAAAACACTGACCTTAAACTAGCATTGTTTGGACTCATTTGAATGCATTTTTTGAAATGATTCTAAATATGGTCACAAATATGCACAATTTTAGGGGGGGGGAATTAAAAAGTTTGATCCCTGACTGACCAAAGTCATTTGCAGAGTCCTAAGTGCTAATCAGGCCTATGGTCTGGTCACAAAAGACAGCGGCGAGTTTGCAAGAGGGCAACTCAATTTGTGAAATGGCTCATTTTGCTGAATTTTCAGCTCATGTAGAACTCGACAGGGCATGCAAACACACCAAATGACTCCCCCAACCTACTGGTCTACCTTGAGAATACCACACATTCTAATACCAGTAGATTCAAAGGGGAAAATTACTAAATCCTTCATCATTTGGTGCAACTCTCGATAATCGCGGTAAAAATAGTACCCCAGCAAATATATTGGTGTACCAAGACAACCAGGTTTGAATAACTCTTGCTTTGTTTTTATGAAAAGAACAGAATAAGGACCCCAACATTCTATACCTGTTAAGCATGTGTGGTCCAGTGGAAAAGTGTAGGACTCATGATTATTAGAGCATAGAGTTCGAGACCCGTCGTGGCCAACGTGTTTGTGCCCCTGGGCAAAAGTCGACCCAAGCAAAATCTGGGAAGTTGTCATGTTATGGGGAAAATTACAATCTAAGTGCTGGTAGCCACCTAATTCCTGATGGCGGCAAAATAATAATAGGCAACAGTGCTTTGAGACTGTTTACGGTGATAAAGCGCTATATAAAACCTATTTTTATTACTATTATTAAGAAAATGTTTCGAATTGCATGTTCATGGCTGATGGGCTGTCAGAATGATAACATGGCCAGATCTAGTAAGGAGGCAAGAGTGCTACTTGAAATTGGAGATGGCACTGTTCAAGTCCACTTATCTCAAAAGTTCAAATAAAAATTTGTCCAAAAAAAATTAAATTTCACAATAACTTAAGACATTTATGCAATCAAAATATTGAAAATATTATCAGAGATCAAAATATGTGCATTTCAATGGGACATTTAATTAGCGAACGGTGTGTCCCATTTAATGACATGACCTAATCTCATCCTACTGGCCATCCTCCCTTTTTCAAATTTGAGTTTGTAGACAGTTTTGAGCAGCATAATCAAGCAAGTAAATGCTCCATATCACACTGAGATTTTATCAGGACTGCACATAACACACATACATTTGGAGAAGTATAGCATACTAACAATATCACAAATTAAGTTCTAAATCAGGTCACAGACATTCCATAATACTTCAAACAACTCAATTCAGCAATAATGGTTTTATTTATTGCCCAATTACTAATCCATTTGCACTTTTTGTATGCACACAATATAAATCACTTGTATATAGCCTGTTCACTATCAGCTGCACTTGTATATAGCCTGTTCACTATCAGTTGGAAATAAGATCACAGGAAACACAGCCAGATTCTTACTAGTAGAGTAACCCACAACTTCATCAACTCCATGTGTACTCTTTCATCTACTCCAAAAGTACCCTTCTGAGCCTAGCCTTGTTCAAGGCAGTCTGAAATTACATCGCCAGCGAACTACCATAAAGCAATAGTAATTTTGACCAAACACATTATATAGCCATAGCTATTTGTAGAATCCATATTCCAACACAAGTGTCTGCGGTTTAGCTCTTGATCAGCTCGAGCAGACAGCCTTGTACAGATTGTACTGCCGGTTTTAATTTGTTTCAAGAAATTTTGTCGTGATTGCGAAAATTTCTTCGCGGGGGGGGGGGGGGGGGGGGTGGGGGGGGGGGGGGGTGCTTTTCCATATATGGGTGTTTATGAGTTATTTGAATATATGTGGCCAATCAATGACGCTCTATTCCTTACTGAAATGTACGGGCGACTTTGTTGCCCAATGAGTACGAGCTATTGTGTGTCATTTGTACTGGGCAGTTATGTAAGTGGGTAGGACCATCAGTTTACAGAATGAACAAGACGCTCGGCTCCGCCTCGCTATGAGTGATTCGTGGAAGTTAACAATTTCTATTATGAGAGGAGATTCGTGTGTGGTGTTGACTTGTGAACCCGGGGGGGGGGGGGGACTCAGTGGAAAAGGGTAGGTACATATGTGCCGCCGATATGGGTCACATTTTCACCCCTTACTATAACAATGGGTCATTTTTCCCACCATGCTACTATATTGATGGGTCATTTTTTAGGTCATTGCTACTATATAAATGGGTATATTTTTCAATTTTTGGTCGCAATTTACTATGAAAATGGGTCAATTTTTCTTATTTTTGGTAAAATCACAATGAAAAAGGTTGATTTTTCTGATTTCGGAAAAGTTACTATGAAAATGGGCCGACTTTGCTAAGATTACTATGAAATGGTGCGAAATTTCAAAGCTAACTATAGAAATGGGTCGAAATTTCGGAACCAACTATATGAATGGGCCATATTTTTGTACAATTTGGTCACTATAAACATGGGTCGATTTTTTTACCTGGCAGACGCACACCTGTACCCAATTTTGGGTCGAGTACCCACCCCGGGCTTGTGAACGGTAGTAATTTCTAAACTGGAGTGATTCGTGCATATAATATGGTAAGAAATAGATTTCTGAGACCATTTTCATTTACGGTTTTGCATGGGCGCCGCCTAAGGCCCTGGAGTGGGTGTGGGGGGATTTTGCGTGGGTGCCGTTCTAAGGCCCTGGGGTAGATTTCTGAGATCATTTTTTCTTGTATCCCATGTGTAAGAGTTTGCATGGGCTCAGCTAAGGCCTCAGTGGGAGGGGGTCAACACCAATGATTATACACGGGGGATGTACCTCGGAAAGGGACATAGCCGAGCGTCTTGAACAAGACTATTCTGAGCCATGTTTGATGCAGGATCTGCAGCGGAGGATGGGGGAAATATACAATTCACTGTGCACATACCAGGTGACTGCCAGGTAGACACTGATGCCAACAGTTATCAGAGTAATTCTGCAGGTACTTGATAGTACCGTCATAGGTACTCTGTATCAGCTGCAAATTTGAATTGAGCATCATAAGAACCTATACATGCCTTTACATGTAGAATTGGAAGGGAGTAGAGGTAGAGGTACAGATGGAAGGATGGAGGGCAGGAGGTAGGAGAGAAAGGGAAGAAGGGAGGGAAGAAGGAGGTAAGAAGGGAAGAAGGAAGGTGGGAGGGAGGGAGGGAGGGAGGGAAGGAGGGAGAAAAGGAAGGAGAAAAGGTGTGGGAGAGTGAGAGAGTGGGAGGGGAGAGGGAAGGAGGAATAGATAATACTGACAATGTAAGAGGTCACGTTTCATCTTATACTGAACATGCTACACTTACCTTTTGACTTCCTTGCACAAGTGCCCACAATGCATTGAGTATAGCTAGTTGTATCTCAGTTGAGTTACACTGTAACCTCTCCAGAAAGAATGACACAAGCTTATCTGTAGAAGACACAAGGCATAATTACATTTTGTGATTCCAGTGTTGATTTATTCTCATCATTTTCAATTATACATTGATTCAAACGATAACCCCCGTGAATTGTGATTTTCATTAATCAGTACATTCTATCTGCACTGATGTACTCTACTCAAACAAATCCTATACTACCAGGGATGATGGGATTTCAAATAGAAAATCAGAAAATTGGCTGCAGGGGTCCAGTGGGGCCCCCTGATGGGATCTAGGGGCATTTCTAATAAATTCAATCATTTCACAGAACACATACCTAAATACAAAGAGTTTCCAAATGCATTCACTAAGTATTAAATGTTCCATCAGCATCAACTACATACTCAACTCACTTTCAGTTCCATTTGTTTTGTATGGAAGCAACTATATTTTTTGCTGGAGATTCCTTGCTTCTTTCAACAAATGTTCTACGAGATGCCATTCTCTTTTTAAAATTTTACATACTTTTTTTGCAACTCAATCCAGCTTTCAAATGCAAGAAATTGTCACAAAGGAGCACAGATATTGGCTGTGCTTTTGCTCTCCAAGTGCTTTTAGCCAAATAGAAAATCAGAAAATTGGCTGCAGGGGTCCAGTGGGGCCCCCTGATGGGATCTAGGGGCATTTCTAATAAATTCAATCATTTCACAGAACACATACCTAAATACAAAGAGTTTCCAAATGCATTCACTAAGTATTAAATGTTCCATCAGCATCAACTACATACTCAACTCACTTTCAGTTCCATTTGTTTTGTATGGAAGCAACTATATTTTTTGCTGGAGATTCCTTGCTTCTTTCAACAAATGTTCTACGAGATGCCATTCTCTTTTTAAAATTTTACATACTTTTTTTGCAACTCAATTCAGCTTTCAAATGCAAGAAATTGTCACAAAGGAGCACAGATATTGGCTGTGCTTTTGCTCTCCAAGTGCTTTTAGCCAAATAGAAAATCAGAAAATTGGCTGCAGGGGTCCAGTGGGGCCCCCTGATGGGATCTAGGGGCATTTCTAATAAATTCAATCATTTCACAGAACACATACCTAAATACAAAGAGTTTCCAAATGCATTCACTAAGTATTAAATGTTCCATCAGCATCAACTACATACTCAACTCACTTTCAGTTCCATTTGTTTTGTATGGAAGCAACTATATTTTTTGCTGGAGATTCCTTGCTTCTTTCAACAAATGTTCTACGAGATGCCATTCTCTTTTTAAAATTTTACATACTTTTTTTGCAACTCAATTCAGCTTTCAAATGCAAGAAATTGTCACAAAGGAGCACAGATATTGGCTGTGCTTTTGCTCTCCAAGTGCTTTTAGCCACTAAGGCAAATCACACTTTTGCTCATCATAAAGTTAGATTTACATCTATTGTCAGAATAACTTTCCAATTTGGTGACCTTTTTACACTTGGCGATTTAACAGAACATCAAAGGAGTGCAGCTATTGGATGTTCACAGTTTAGGTGCTACTAAGCAGCCTATCAATTTTGCTTATCATATAGTCAGCTTTATAAGAATTTGCCAGGGTTACCTCCCAGTTGGGCGACCTATGCTTACACTTAAATATTAACATTTGGCAGTCAACAATCACCCAGTCCAATTTCCTATACCACATGTAGATTTTACTGTCTCGTTTATATGAAGGTAGTGAAAGAGCAACTGAGGGGCTCAATTCAATGATTACAATTGTAACCATTAAATTAGTTCTTTGAAATGATGGTCAAGGTGCAATCACCTTTGGCACTTACCCAAAAGTGACAGAAACTTGTTTAAGTGATTTTAGCAAATGCTGCATGTATTCTTGGAAATGGTAAAGTACTCTAGCATCTACTCAATCTGGTCTCCACAGAACAAGTTTGGGTAGTACATGTCTTCTAAGAAACTGCACTTACTACATCAGTGGCATTCAAGGAAAGATTACTAATTGTTTTGATGGTGATGTGTGTTGGTACAAGCCCTACACAGCTGAAAATAACATGCTCTAAGTCCAAGCACACTGGCTGATTTCCATCGGATTGTATTTCTATAATCACAAATCACAAAATGCCACTTTAAACTTTTATCAATGGAGCTTGTATCCTGTATCCCTTCACATGTGAATCTCAATACTAAGTGAAAAAGTAATCAGTACCTCACAGGATTAAGTCTCCGTTATAGTGTGACCGCCCAATATGACATTCATCCTTACACAGCGTGATAGCGGAACGCTAAGTCCAGCTACAGCTGGCGGCCCACCAAAAGAGCTTTTATACTATCTAAACCATTGGCTTAAGTGTTGTGTGTATGACCTCCAGTAACTGTTGACTTGATCTTCTTTGTGATTCTGGTTTTAAAAATATATTTTTTGTAAATTACAACTCAGTGGCCTATGAACACTATATACAAACAGCTTTCTCTTAACACACACGCCGAATGCATTATCAGAATCAACAGAAGCTTTGGAAATAACCTTTTTAGAGCATTTTGGTCAGAAGCAATATCTCTCTTTTGCACCTCCTGACCTTGAATTTAAGTCAAAGGTCATTCTCCTGCAAACACAATGTAGACCTCTAGGAGAATCATTTATCAAACAATGATCCTGGCTCCTATGGTTCTTTAAATACCACATGCAAGTGTTTAAATTGAATTTTGACAATGGCCTTGAAATAAGGTCAAAGGTCATTCTCCTGTGAATTTGACCTCCCAAGATCTATCGAACTTCATGCGCCTGGCATCTATGCTCTTAGAGATATCCCACATAAGTCTAAATGGAAAAGTGACCTTTTGACCTTGAAATTGGGTCGAAGTTCATTCTACTGCAAATCCATGTAGGCCTTCATGAGGGTCATCTATCAAACAAATTTATTGGGTAAACGTTTCATATAGAAGTCCCAAAGAAGCTAACAAGGTATTACAATTGATTCTGTCATGCTCTGTTAGATGTTGTGCAGTACTGTCTGACGGAATAAATGGCAATCCCTCATTTGCATCCTTGGGACTGCTATATGAAACGTCTACCGTTTATTGATCCAAGCACCCAAACTGAGCTTCCGAACCCATTAGTACAACTACTACATGGAATGCAATTATGATATGATCATTCTAATAACTGATAAGAAAGTCAGCTGAACCAGATTGCTAGGTTATAGATTTGTTTGATGTCATACTATGAGACAGAAATAAACCTGATTAATTCTCTTCAAAACTTTGTACAGAAAAGTAATGATGGTATTGAGATTCTCGTGGGTCAGGGGTACGGGTGATAGGGAAAGGCTTTAAGCACAGGATCCATGAATTTCCAATTGTACATCCACATCAAAGAAGGCCTGTTATCTTAGCAGGGTCCCCTAGAGTGCTATTTCAATAACCAGATTAGTTAAAACTGCCTGGCATACCCCACAAACCTCCAAGAGACCCTTTTGTGACAACATATTGTCATATGATCAAACCGCAGATAGGACTCCGTAATTTGTCCTGACAACTCCACGCACTCTGTTTTCACCCGTCCAGAGCTTAAATTTCTTGAATATGTGATAGTTCCAATATAATATCTCGTAATAGATGTCAAAGGCAATATGTAGACTAAGATGTCAAAGCACAAAAACAAAGAGCACCAAATGGGCTGTAGCTCAGAGGGATTAATAGGGGCACACCACCCTGTGGGCACAACATTTTCTATTGTGTGATAGTAATCTTGAAAAAGTCCCCCACATGAGCACAAGTAAAGGACATTTAGGAGTAGCACCACGGATTTTTACATGTAGAGTATTCTTTATTTCTTGATTTTCCATTGTGGAGTATTAATCTGAAAAGTCCCCCACATGGGCCATAAGAATAAAGATTTAGGAGTGGCACCCCAGTTTTACATTATAGTATTTTGTTACCTAGCCAGTGCGAAGCACGGCTAGGTCCTGTATTTTAGAGTTCTTCCGATTTCTTATATCATGCGGTGCAGCCGAATGATATACTGCCTTCTCCCGATTTCTTTCTTTCTGTCTTCTTTCTTTCTCGTACCTTGCTTCAAAAATGCTCTGGTGCCGATGCTGGTCGGATGACCAAGATGGCCACAAGAACCCTGACCCAAGCTTTCATAAGGGTGTAAACAATTTGACCATAGTGGTCACGTAGGGTCAATATCGGTCATTGTCGCGGCAACCCCCCTTTCCTTCTTCTCCCACAGTTTGCCTGTGTATCGGTCCATTGTTCACAATCGTGCAGGTGACTGGCCATATGGGGTGTACACAGATTTTTAATCAAAGGTCATTAGGGGTCGAAACGGGGCAGTTCTAACCCATCTTAATATTTCAAATGCTAATAGGTTACAGGTAACGTGATCTTGACCAGACTGCGTCCGAATAACCCCAGCCCAGGCCATACAGGCGTGTTTACAGATGGGGTCCAAGGGTCACGCAGGGGGTCATTACAGGTCAGTAGCGCTTACCTCCTTTTTGCTGTTTATGCCACAAGTCAACTACTATAATCACCAGTCTTCGTCCGAATATCCGCTGACGCAAGTCCTTTATGGGCTGTTTACAGATTGAGGTCAAAAGTTTCACGCAGGGGTCATTACAATGTTCATGTACTCTTACCTCCTTTTTGCTGTTTGCCCCAAATCAATTACTATAATCACTAGATGGTCAGAAGAACAACTGATGCAAAGCTCAAATTGGGGGGTACAAGATTTGAGATCAGGGTCAGGAAGGGGTCATTGAGGTCAAATCGTGATTTTATATGTCCAAGTAGATTTGCGCACAGTTTCTTCAAAATGACATATTTTCAGCCAAATAAATTTATGTGCAAAAGACATCAGACGTGATTGAAGTAACAAACCCAGCCCGTTCCATCAACGCTAAATGGCCTCAAATTCATTAGACTATTGCTAAAGTTTCAATATTGAACCGTCTATACTATAATACATGATACGTCGTCTGCTAGCCCGCGTACTGATATATGTGGCGCACTCTAACTTCTGAAAGCCATGTAGTTCCTTTTGATTTGGGTTGTAAAAATTAAACAATTTTGCCGTTTTCATACCTTATATCAATGCAGAAATTCACAGTTTCATTTGACACCAATTTACTTCTACGTCCAAGTGTTCAAAGATATCGCTAAAAAATGTTGGCGCAGTGTTTTAAAATGCGTTACTTAGAATCCAACCAATTTTGCTGAACTATTTATGTACTCCTTCTCAGCACCCCACCCACCCCCCCCCCCCCCCACCAACACCCCCCCTATTTAGGTCCTCCCCCCCCCCGTGAATATAATACATGCAGTAACCACTTCTTGGTCGCAAGAAAAACTGTGCCGCCATTTTGTCCCCCAAAAATTGCACATCAGAAGAGGAGTAAGCGCGAACCTGGAAGCACGGATGTCTTGTATTTGAAAGACCTCACACCAGAGAGCAAGTGCTATGATCACCGGACTTGGTCAGAAGTATTTGCTGACCCAACACTTATAATGTGTACATAGATTGGGGTCAAAGTCACAGTGGACAGTGCAAGTAGTCACGGCATGATATACTCGTGCTTTCTAAAGCACAATCGAGGCCTAGTAGCGACTTCTTATATCATGCGGTGCAGCACGTGTGCATGATATAATGTCTTCTCTCGACTCTTTCTTCTTTCTTTTTTCTTTGTACCATGCTTCAAATGCTACTAGTGCAAACCGGGAGGGACCGATATTTACCAAAATTGGTCAGAAGATCCCATGACCCAAGTTACACCAGGGGTGTAAATATTTTGACCTTTGACCTCGAGTAGGGGTCAATAGAGGTCAAAAACTAAAATCTTGGGCATAATTCTCTTCTAAGATGAGGTGCGTATGTACGAAAATTCAACAGGAGAATCGCCGTGGTCAGTGTATCCAGCTTGTACACAAGCATTAATATCGGACTCATTAACATTCAAAATGGCGGCATTATCTAATTATATGCAAAAGTGCTATATTTCAAAATCGAAAAACCTGGACATAGTGATGTTGCGCAAAGTTGCTGATAAGTCGAGCGAATCACGTGAAAATTGGCCATAGGGGTCACGGGCCCAAGATATGCAAATGAGCTAATTAATATCAAAACGCTATAACTATTAACCAAAGTAGATATTATGTCAAATTTTGTTCACAAGCAACCATGAAAAGGGCTCATTACGTATGGGCACATTTGGGGATCAAAAGGTCAAATGGGGTATCTAGGGGTCAAATATAAAAGAAGACTTAAGTGGACCTAAATAGCTATGTCATCTTGTAGGAATCAATGAAAAGTGAAAAAGAGTCACAGTGACCCGCTCTGTGAGCCATAGGTAGGGGTCAAGGTCAAAATACACAAAAATATCAAAGTTGTTATATTGCTAGAATACCTCTGTCATCTTGTAGGGCTCAAGTTCCCAATCAACGACAGATGAAAAAGTCTACCATGGTAATTGTGTGCGAAAACTGCCCATTGGCGAAAAACTTGATTAGTGATGGAGACCCTGCATTGCCAAGTATCTTGTTACTTCACATGCAACCTGACGGGCTAGTATCCTGGAGTCGTCTAGTTTTTAGATTATGTTCGTAGATTAATTTATAATATTTAATGCTAATTTTTTTTAACAAAAACGAAAAAATTAAAAATATTAAAAAAAAAAAAAAAAAAAAAAAAAATTGGGGGTCAAAGGTCACTGGAAGTGCAAGTAGTAACCCGCATGATATACCCGTGCTGTCTAAAGCACAATCGATGCCTAGTTCTTCTTCTCTTCTTTCTTTCCAACCCAAAATTCAACATGCGACTAGGGCAAAAGGTTATCCGATGGCCAAGAAAATGGTCAGAAGAACCACTGACCCAAGGTCCCATAGGGTATACCCAGAGGTGGTCAAAGGTCATGGGGGACAATTAAAGGGGCATGTTTTGAACATTTCCGGAACTTTATAAAAAGCCGTCTTCTGCCACAGATAAGTGCCATGATCCCAGATGTTTAAGAAGAAACCACTGACCCAACCCCCCTAGACCCCTATGGGGTGTAAGCAGAATTGGGTCAAAGTCATGTGGACGATAAAGGGGCATTACATCGGAAAGTCTATAAATTCCTTCGTGTTCCACAAATCCCAATGCTAAATCACCAAATTGCTCAGAAGAACCACTGACCAGCCCTATAGGGGTACACAGACTGTGATCGAAGGGACATTAAGGGGTCATTAAAGGGGACCACTTCCGATTGCATAAAATTCATATTTGC
Organism: Ophioderma brevispina; assembly: GCA_023653785.1. Lineage (NCBI taxonomy): Eukaryota > Metazoa > Echinodermata > Ophiuroidea > Amphilepidida > Ophiodermatidae > Ophioderma > Ophioderma brevispina. The sequence goes on from JAMKCH010085120.1 coordinate 54,306, forward strand.
TATATACAAGGTAGCCTGGTCACGTGACTAATGCATATGGAAGCAGCTTGAGGACCCTTCACCAAGTTGGGTGATCATGGGGTCAAAGGTCATTAAAGGGGAACTTCCGGTCTTAAATGTGAAAAATCTTCAAAAATTATATCTGTCGTTTGCAGGTACCATGGTCATGTGACGCATGCATATGAAGCAGCTGGACGATCCTTAACAAAAGGTGTGCTCAACATCCGGGTCAAAGGTCATTAAAGGGGAACTTCAGGTCTAATGTGAAAAATCTTCAAAAAGTAATAGCTGTCATTTGCAAGGTACCATTGGTCACGTGACTAATGCACTATGAGCAGCTTGAGACACTTCACCAAAGATGTGCTCGGCGTGGGGGGAGCCAAAGGTCTTAAAGGGGAACTTCCGGTCTTAATGTGAAAAAAATCTTCAAAAATTAATATCTGTCATTGCAAGGTACCATGGTCAGTGACTCATGCATATGAAGCAGCTTCGACTCTTCACAAAATTTGTGTCGGTATGCGGGTCAAAGGTTCATTTATTCACACTGCTAGGTTCGTGCTCTTGGGGCACAATTTGTCTCTAGTATTTCCCTTTTTATTTGACACACCCCGGGGGTCACAACATTTTCCATTGTGGCGATATTAATCGTGAAAAGTCTCACACATGAGCATAAGTAAGAGAAGTTTAGGAGTAGAACCCTTTTTTGGCCTTTATCGTACGACACAATATAGATGTCATGAGGGGGATGGTGAGAAATATTTCCCACAGATGATCTTGAGACCAATTAGGGCCTACTATTTAGTAGGCCCGCAGTCTCAAGATCATCAGGACTGCCCATTTAATCGGCCAACATGACTTCCCCCCAAATCTGTGAACCACCCTATATGGCCCTTGGGTCAGTGGTTCTTTTGGCCATTTGCGGTGATCTATAGCAATTTATTTGTGGCAAGAAGGGAATTATAGATTTTCAAAGAATGCCCCTTTAATGGCTTTCATGGACCTTTGGGACCCAAATCTGTGAATACCCCATGTGGACCTTAGGTCAAACGTTCTTTGACCAAAATTAGTGATTATAGCAATTGATTTGTGGCACAAGAAGGAATTTATAGCATTTCAAGAATGCCCCTTTTAATTGGCCCACATGACATTTGACCCAAAAAAGCTGAGAACCAACCCATATGGACTTGGGTCAGCGGTTTTTTTTTTCTTAAACAAGTTAGTGATTTATAAACAATTGATTTGTGGCACAAGAAAGGAATTAAGATTTTAAAAGGAATGCCCTTTTAATCGGCCCACATGACCTTGACCCAAATTCTGTGAAAACACCCCATTGTGCCTTGGTTCAGCGTTCTTCTGACCAAGTCTGTGATTATAGCAATTGATTGTGGCACAAGAAGGAATTTAATGATTTCAAAGAATGCCCTTAATTGGCTAATGCTGACCTTGAACCCAAATCTGTTGACACACCATATGGACTTGGGTCAGCGTTTCCTCTAACCAGTCTAGTGATCTAAACAATTGATTTTGTCGGCCAGAAGGAATTTATAGATTCTTAAAGAATCTCCTTTAATCGGCCACGTGACCTTTGACCCCAAATCTGTGGAAACCACACATGGGCCTTGAGTCAATGATTATTCTGAGATTTTCGCTGTATCGGCCAAGACGGTTGCAACAAGACAAACTAGACAGAGGAACCTGCCCTTTGAAAAGGGGCCAAGTATATCATGCGAAATTGCTTTCATGTTGTTTGAAAATATTGCATTTTAAAATACGTACCACAAATCTTTGAATATTTGACCTGTAGCAAGATTTGTTAATATAGTGTCAATTTTAAGCGTATATATGAAGTTTCAAAGGACTGATTTTTGTTGGTTTGGTTTGTTCCGAGAAATGCTTACAAATAAAGGTATACCTTAGGAAAACCATCCCGTACGTGATGTGCAGAAATCAGTGCATGGATGCATCGCTTAGAACACGAAACATTATGTTCACGCTTTAGCACAACACAATCTAAAGATTAAAATTTTCGTGTTCGTTTGCACGGTGTGTTGTTTGAAGCGCCAGGATCGGCAAAATTGAATGCCCAATTGAAGGACGACAAGCGACTTGCAAGGGAGCGAAGCGAATAATGTATAACCCCTTAGAAAGAAACGGCATCAAACATCTATTGATAAAGTGAGTTTTCATTCAAGGGTAAATCAAGAAACAACTCCCTAACGGATACAGAGAAGTCGCACAGACAGATCTATATGGCCATTTGTCTTGAACTCGCCACCCATAGCGTTACATGCGTGATTCTAAGAAAATTGCATCTATGCGCTTCAAAGTTAGCATAACATCAGAAGTATTCACGCTACCTATACAAAAATTAACCATTTTCAAAAGGAAATTTCATGAGGAATTCAAAAATGCACGAAAAATTGGGTAGGGGAAGTAGAAGAACTGTATGTTGAAAAACATAGGTTACTTTCAAGAACACAAAAATATGTTTCTTGTAAGAGCCATATCTCAACCCCACGCACCTTACACTTATTTTCTCTTAAGATTTGAATTCCTCATCAAAATTCATTCTAGAAAATGTTAATTGTGTGGGGTTATGCCTTTTCAAAAATAAGATAACGTAAAGCAAACATTAATAATTTGTGTATTGAAATTGACCGAAAAATCCAAACAACGGATGAAGTCAGTGAAGTTCCATTTCTCCCTTATATGCACTCCAGGTATGAATTAGAGAATAAAGGCATGATTTTGGGAAACCAGTACCCTCTTGACGACGAATTGAAACCAAGGCGATACCATTATTTTTAAGTGCAAGAACGAGGCCGGAGGCGAGTTCTTCCACACATGAAAATAATGGTGTGCCGTTTCAATTTGTCATAAAGAGAGTTACGGTTCCCATAATCATACCTCTATCTTAACAGCTTTAACATTATTTTAAGATCATCTTAAACCCAATTTCGCGATATTTACGGCTTAAATACAACAAGAAAGGGACTGCCACCACCCAGTAACAACATCGAACAACCCGTTGAACACAACAATCATACGCCAACGAGACGCAGCGTTGGCAGGTGTGCGCGAACATAGCAAAACGCAGTATGACGCGAGTTCTTCAACCTAAAAATAACGTTCAATACGCAGCGCGTACTACCTGGATTCAATGTCGAATTGAACCTGGGCATCAGCAATGAAAGTGCTTACATTTTCACAGCTGTTTAAGAATATAATTTAATTTTAAAAAAAAAAAATTTCACATCTTTTGAAAAAAACAACTGAAAACAACACATAGTAAGTGTAAACCTGGACCAATACATTGGTCCTGAAGTGGATGTTCATACAATGTCTTACATTGGCAATTGAGGCACATGTCTGGTAGTCATCAGTTGGTCAGAGTAAAGGGGGCTCCTCTCTGAACAAAAGCATGCAGTACATGTACAGTCCTTGGGAATAACTACCTTTGTTTACTCGGTTAACATAAGCAAGACCACTGACGCAGTTTTGTTGGCATTATGATCATGCACATAGCGGAACTTGTTACTTGACCGTAATTAAAAATATTGGTCAATTACTTTAATTATTCATGTGGCTCTCTTCATATTACATCATTTAGAGGCTGAATAGAACATAAATCCAATTTAGTCGTGCAGAAGAGTGAAATGCAGATAATACACACTGAAAAATGTTAACTTCCATAGAGTTTGTGTACACCGCTTCCCGCTCCGCTTCCCGCCTCCACCCCCTGCCCCTCATAATTCTTTTAGTCACAGTGTCATCATTAAAAATGCTAGAGTATCCCCATTAAAGTTTGGCTGAAGGTGCATTTATTTAGCTTTAAAATTGAGATCAAAAGCACTGCCAATACCTTCATGTTTGGCAGAGATATCATCAATTCATTCAAGTCGAAATGGAAAAGTGACCTTTTGCTTGAAATTGGGGTCGAAGGTATTCTATGCAAATCAGGTAGGCCCTTCATGAGGTTATTATTAAACAAATTATTGGTGTAAATTCAATCTCCTTTTTCATGTTCTCTGTTGAAGTCCCAAGCACGCTAACCTAAGGTATTACCATGATTCGTATGCTCTGTTGGTATGTTGTGCAGTATGTCGGGAATAAATGGCAATAACTCTTTGCTATCTTGGGAAGCTATATGAAACGTTGTACCGTATATGATCCAAGCACCAAAATGCGCTTCCGAAACAGTAGTACAACACTACATGGAATGACAATTATGATAGATCATTCTAATAAATTTAAGAAAGTCAGATGACTCAGAGTGCGAGTTATAGATTGTTTGGACATAATGCGACAGAAATAAACCTGATAATTAATTTTCACAACTTTGTACAGAAAAGTACTGATGGTATTGGAGATTCTCGTGGGTAGGGGTACAGGGTGGGATTAGGGAAAGGATAAAGCCACAGGACCATGAATTCAAAATTGTCACATCCACATCAAAGAAGGCCTGTTATATTAGCAGGGTCCCCTAGAGTGTATTTCAATACAGAAGTGTAAACGTCTCTGGATACACCACAACCCCTCCAAGAGACCCTTTTGTGCACAACATATTGTCATATGACTCAACAGCAGATAGGACTCCGTAATTTGTCCTGACAACTCCACGCACTCTGTTTTCACCACCGCCAGAAGTTAAATTTCTTTGAATATGTGAGTAGTTCCAATATAATATCTACGTAATAGCGATGTCAAATGAATATGTTATGACTAAGATTTCAAAGAACAACACAAGAGCACCAATGATGCTGCAGCTCAGCAGGTTATTAATATGGGCACACCACCCTGTGGGCACAACATTTTCTATGTGTAGATATTATCTTGAAAGTCCCCCCCAACATGAGATGAGTGAAATAGACATTTAGGATGTAGCACCCCGGTGTTAAGTTAGAGTATTCTGTATTTCTTGATTTTCCCATTGCTGGAGATATTAATCGTGAAAATCCCCCACAGTGAGCATAAGTAAAGAAATTTAGGAGTAGCACCCGGTTATATTTATAGTATTTTTTTTACATAGCATGTGCGAAGCACGGTAGGTCCCTGTATTTTTAGAGATTCTTCCGATTTAGATCATGCGGTGCCAGCCGCAGAATATTGCATTCTCCGAGTTTTTTTCTTTCTTTCCTTTACTTGCTTTGATCATTGCTTCAAATGCTACTTGGTGCAGCGCTTGGTCGGATTGTAACCTAAGAATTGGCCAACCAGAACCTGACCCAAGCTCATTATAGGTGTAAACAATTGGACCATAGGGGTCACGTAGGATCAACAGTGGTCATTGTCGCGCTTTCTACCCGTCCCTTTTCTTCTTATCCCACAGTTTGCATGTGTTATCGAGCCATCGTTCACAATGTTTGAAGGTGACTGGCCAGTATGGTGGGTGGGTGTACACAGATTTGTAATGCAAGGTCATTTAGGGTCGAAAAGGGGCAGTCTCTCTAACCCCTCTAATATTTCAAAAATGCTATTAGGGCTTTAAACAAAGTTGTTACACGTGATAAGTGAAACAAGAAATCTCCGTTTTCCTTTGTCATTGTATCTTCGCTTGTGCTCTTTACCCTTTTCTCATTAGTTATTTTCCTACTTTTTAGGAGACTTCCTGGTACCTTTCTGGTCTCAGTATTCGATTTCAACCGTTGGTCCGAATAACCACAGACCCAAGTGCCATACGGGTGTTTACAGATTGGTTGGCAACGGCAAGCAGGGGGCATTACAGGGTCAGTGCGCTTTACCCCTCCTTTTGGCTGTTTATGCCACAAGTCAAATGGATAATCACCAGTCTTCGTCAGAATTCAGGCCGCTAAGGCCCATGGGGGTTTTACAGATTGGGGTCAAAGGTCACGAGGGGTCATTACATGATTCGCGCTTAATACTCCTTGTTTGCTTTTCATGCCACAAATCAATACTATAATAACTAGAATGGTCAGAAGAACAACTGATGCAAAGCTCAAATGGGGTGTTGTGTACCCGATTGAGACAGTGGTCAAGGAAGGGAGTATTTGAGCGGTAATTATCGTGACTGTATATGTCCAAGACAGATATTGCGCACAGTTTCTTCAACAATGCAATATTTTCAGCCAAAATTTATAATTTTCATGTGCAAAAGACATCAGAGGTGCTGAGTAACAAAACTAGCCCGTTCCATCCGCGAAATGGTCCTCAAATCATTCTACTATGAAGGTCAATATTGACACCCGCCATAATAATACATGCATTACGTCGTCTGCTAGACCGCGTACTGATGTAGGTGGCGCGGTCTATCTTCTGAAAGCCATGTAGTACTTTGATTTTGGGTTTGTATAAATTAACCAATTGTGCCGTTCTTTTCTACATTATATCAATGCAGAAAGTCACAGCTTTCAATTGACACCAATTTGTCTTCCTAATTCCAAGTAGTTCACAAGATATCGCCTCTCCTAAAACATGTGCGGCGCAGTGTTTTTTTTAAAATGAGTTACTTAGACATCCACAATTTTGGCCTGCTGAAATATTTATTTAGCTCCTTCTCCGCCCCCCCCCTATTGAGGTCCTCCCCCCCCCCCCCCAGTGATAATTATAATACCGGCAGTAAGATATTGGTAGACAGAAACTGTTGACGCATTTGTTTCATTGCCATCAGAGTAAGCGCGAACCGGGAAGAGACGGCTGGTCTTGTCTTTGAAAGACCTCACACCAGACTCAATGTGCTATGATCACGGACGTGGTCAGAAGATTTGCTGACCCAACCTTAGAATTGTGTACATAGATGTGGGGTCAAAGGTCAATGGACAGTGCAAGTAGTCCTGGCATGATATATTTGTGTTTTCTAAAGCACAATCGTTGCTGAAGTAGCGATTCTGAATCATGCGGTGCAGCGCCTGATATACTGTCTTATCTAGATTCTTTCTTCTTCTTTTTTCTTGGTACCTTTGCTCAAAAATGCTACTAGTGCCAACGGCTGGGCCGAGATTTTACAAAAATTGTGTCAGAAGATCACTGACCCAAGGCCCACAAGGGGTGTTAACAGATTTGTGACCTTGACCTCTCGTAGGGGTCAATTAGAGGTCAAAAAATAAAAATCTTTTAGGCCACTGTCTTCTACAGATTAGGTGCGCTATGTACGAAAATTCCACATGAGAATCGTCTTTGGTCAGTGTACAGTGGACACAGAAGAATTAATCTAGGAACTCCATACCATTCAAAATGGCGGCATTATGTACTTAATATTGCAAAATGTGTATATTAAAATCGATACACATGGATAGGTGAGTTGCGCAAAAGTTGCGGATAATGTCGAGCTAATCAGTGACAGAATAATAGGCCATAGGAGTCACGGGGCAAGAAAGTGAAGCTAGCAACTGAGCTAATTAATATGCAAACGCTATAACTCATTAACCAAAGTAGTATTTATGTCAAATTGGTTAACAGACCAATGGAACAGGCTTCTCTATTACTTATGCACCTTGGATCAAAGTCAAATGGGTCATCTAGGGGTCAAATATAAACGAACATTGACTAATAGCTATGCCATCTGTAGGCATCAATGAAAAGTGAAAAAGAGTGCACAGTGACCCCGCTCTGTGAGCCACGTTAAGGGGGTCAAAGGTCAAAAATAACACAAAAAAAATATCAAAGTGCTTATATTGCTAGAATGTTAGAATACCTCCTATGTCATGCTGTAGGGCTCAAGTTCCCATTCAACGACAGATGAAATATAGTCTACATGGAATTGTGTGCCCAAGCCCATCTGGGAAATATTTGATTATTTGATATCCATGTCATTGCAAGTCTTGTTATTCACATCAACATGACGGGCATAGTCTCCTGGAGTGTTAGTTTTTATATTATGTTACTTAGATTAATTATAATATTTATATGTAATTTATAAGTTTAACTCATTCAAAGTGATATGAATCCTAAATCATTGCTAACTCTTTGGGACTTGTACCAATAGATTGGGGGTCAAAGGTCACATGGACAGTTTGCATAGTAGTAAACCGCATATAACCCGTGACTTTCGTAAAGCACAATCGATGCCCTATTCGTCTTCTTCTTCTTTATTTCCCAACCCACCTTCATAATGCTACTAGTGTCACAGGGTTTATCCGATTGCCACGAAAATATTGTGGTCAGAAGAACCACTGAGCCCAAGGTCCCTATAGTGTTACACAGCTTTGGGTCAAAGGTCATGTGGGCCCAATTAAAGGGGCATCTTTTGAAAATTTCGGAACTATATAAAAGCCTTCTCGCCCCACAGGATAAGTGCCATGATCACCAGATGTGATCAGAAGAACCACTGACCCAAGACACCTATGGGGTGTACGCAGAATGGGGTCAACGGTCCATTGGAGGCGATTAAATTAAAGGGGCATTCAATCGGAACGCTAGGAATTCCTTCTTGTTCCACAGCAATGGCAGAATCCCAGACTGCTCAGAAGAACCACGACCTACGGCCCTATAGGGTCGTACACAGAATTTGATCGAAGTCCTAAGGGTCATTAAGGGGACACTTTCGATTTGAACTCAAAACTTCATTTGCTAATAAAACGGTAGCATGGTTCAAGTGACATGCCTATGAAGCAGCTTGAGGACCCTTCACCAAAGTTGTTTGAAAGGGGGGTCAAAGGTCAGTTAACGGGAACTTCCGGCTTAAATGTGAAAAATTCTTCAAAAATTCAATCTGTCGTTGTCGAAGGTAACCATGGTCACGTGACGATGCCAATTGAGAGCAGCTGGAGATCCTTCACCAAGGTGGGCTCAAACATCGGGTCTAAAGGGTCAATAAATGGGAAATTGCCGGTCTTAACTGTTAAGAAATCTTCAAAAATGAATAGCTGTCATTTGCAATTGGTAGCCTGGTCACGTGACTCATGCATATGAAAGACAGCTTGAGACATTCACCAAAGTTGTCCTCGGGGGGGGGCAAAGGTCATTAAAGGGGAAATTCGTGGTTTAATGTTGAAAATAAAATCTTCAAAACTTAATATCTGTAGATTGCAAGCGTGTACCATGGTCATGTGACTCAGCATTATGACGCAGCCTTCAGACTCTTCACAAAATTTGTGCTTCGGGTATGGGGTCAAAGGTTCATTTTTATTCACACGGCTAGGTCGTGCTCTGGAGGCCACAATTTGTTCTCTCGGAGTTCCATCTTTATTTGCACCACCCGGGGGTAACAACATTTTCATTTGCTGGCGAGTATAATCGGAATGAAAAGTCCACACAGGAGATAAGTAAGAGAGAGACTGTTAGGAGTAGACACTCCCTGGTTTGGAGGTATAGTAGACAAATATAGACTATGAGGGAGATGGTGAGAAAATACCCAGATGATCTGAGACCAAGGGCCCTACTATTTAGTGTAGGCCCGCAGTTTCAAGATCATCAAGGAATGCACCCTTTAATCGGCCCCATGACCTTTCACCCAAATCTGTGAACCTGCCTATAGGCCCTGGGTAGTGGTTTTGGCACATTTTGGTGATTATGTTATAGCAATTTGATTTGTGGCATCAAGAAGGAAGGTATAGATGTTCAAAAAAAGAATGGACCCTTTACATGCGCGTCATGTGACCTGACCCCAAATATGTGAACACCCATGGAACGTTGCAGGTCAACAGGTTCTTTGACAATCTAGTGATATAGACAATGATTGTGGCACAGAAGGGTAATTATAGATTCAATAGAATTGCCCTTTAATTGCACATGACCTTGTGACCCAACATCGTGAACCCCATATGGCAATTGGCGGTCACGGTTCTTCGAACCAAGTAAGTGATTATAACCAATGATGTGGACACAAGAAGGAATTATAGATTTGTCAAAGAAAATGCCCCTTTTACTACGGTCCACATGACTTTTGACCCAAATCGTGAACACCCCAACTATGGCCCTTGGTTTCAGCAGTTCTTTTCTGACAAAGTCTGGGATTTAGCATTGATTGTGGCACAAGAAGGAATTATAGATTTTAAAGAATGCCCCTTTAAATGGGCTCATGACCTTGACCCCCCAAATATGGTGAACACCCAATATGAACCTTGGGTCAGCGGTTCATCTAACAAAGTATAGTGATTTATAACAGATGATTTGTGGCACAAGAAGGAATTTAAGATTTTTCAAGACTTGCTCCTTTAATCGGCACACGTGACCTTGAACCCCCAAATCTGTGAACACCCCACAGGGGCCTTGAGGTACAATGATTATTGCGGACCGATTTTCCGCTGCTATCGGCCCAAGCGTTTGGAAACAAGACACCACTAGAAGAGAACGCCCTTGAAACTGGACAAGTATATCATGCGGAAGGAAGGTATTTCAGTGTTTGAAAATAGGCATTTTGAATAATACGGTACACAAATCTTGAATTTGACCTGTAGCAAAGATTGGTTTACTATATGTTTCAATTTAAGGAGTATATTTATGAAGTTTCAAAGGACCTGATTTTGTGTTTGGTTGTCACCGAGAAATGCTTTACAAATACAGTATACCTTAGGAAAACCATACCGTTAGTGATGTGCTAGAACTCCTGTGCATGGAGCACGCGCTGACAACATACCTTATAGTCACGCTTAGCACACACATCTAAAAGATAAAATTTCGTGTTTCGTTTGACGGGTTGTTGTTTGAACGCGCAAGACCGGCACTAATCTTTAAATGCACAATGACGGACGACATCGCCTTTGCAAGTGAGCGAATGGGACTAATTATAAAACCCCTAGAAGAAACGCATAAAACATCTTTGAATAACGTGGAATTTTCAGTCAAGGTAAATCAGAGAACCCTCCCCTAACGGCTTACAGAGAAATCGCACAGACAGATCTATGGCCATGTGTCGTGAACTCGCCAACCATAGGTTACATTGGCGGATTCTACTGAAAATATGATCTATCGCGCTTCAAGTTAGTATAATTAACATCAGAAGTATTCACGCTACCTATACAAAATTATACATTTTTCCCCTTAAAAGGAAATTTTCATGAGGAATTCAAAATATGCCACTTAAAAATTGGCGTAGGGTTGAGTTAGAAAGCATTTTATGGTTGAAAACATCTTAATTGTCAAGGAACACAAAAATATGTTTCTTTGTAAGAGCCAGTATCTCATAACCCACTGCCCTGGGCTACACTTATTTTCTCTGCAGATTTGAATTCCTCATCAAACTTCCTCCAGACAATTGTATAATTGTTGTGCGGGTTATGCATTTCACAAATAAGAACATTAGCAAACATTTTTAATATACTTTGGTATTGAAATTGACGAGACAAAATATAAATACCACGAGGAGAAGTCAGTGAGTGAAGTTCCATTTCTCCTTATAATGCACTCAGGGTAGCATTAGAGATAAAGCATGATTTGGGGAACCAGTACCCTCATTACGACGAATTGAAACAAGGCGATACTTATTTTAAGTCAGAACAGAGGCCGGGGGCCGAGTCTTCCCACACAGAAATAATGGATGTTGCCCAGTTTTCAATTTTGTGATAATAGAGGTACGGTTCCCGCAATCCATACTCGATTCCTTAAAACAGCTTAAATGATTTTAAGGATCAGCTTAAACCCAATTTCGCGAACTTTACGGCTTTAAATACAACCAGGAAAAGACTGACACCACCCAGTAACAACATTCGAACAACCCGTTGAACACAACAATAATATGCAACGAGACGCAGCGTTGGCAGGTGTGCGCGAACATAGCAAAATCGCGAGTATCACAAATGTGGGGAGAGAGGTTATCTATTAATTGTAAACAGTATTGTTCTGATATAAAAACCATCTGTGAAAAGTCACTAGAGAAAAAGCTCGAAAAAACAAGTCCCCATAATGCTGTGCTTTGTCATATGTTTTTTCGCTAATTTTCAATTATTTGTCAGCCATCTTGGGAAAAAGCGCCCTCTAGTAGTAATGGTAAAGAATTAGTTTTAATTTAATTTTCTTGATTTGGCGGCGCCATTTTGAAACCAAACCACTCATCAATTATCTGATACAACACTGTTTTATTTGAAAACATTTTAGAGATCACTCTTTGTCAAAAACATTTATTCAGAAAACCCGACCCATTAAAGGTAGATTTTGGTAAACAATATGCATTTTTATTTAAAAAGGTAGAGATTTTTATGTGGATTTTTAAAAAAAAAAAAACGCCCTCTATCATGTCCGGAAAACACGTTTTGGTTTAAAACATTCCCAACGCGTCATTGGGTTCAAAATAATGCCGAACCATAACCCTAGTGATGGTTATTGTGGTAAACATTCGCTTTTATTTCGATTCTTGATTTGGCGGGCCATTTGAAAAAGCGCCCCCAGGTAACGAAATACGACACTGAAATTCGGGAGACAAGTTGAAAGCGATTCTTGTGAGTCCTTGAACACATTGACAAGGAAAAAAAGAGTTGGCAAAATTATCGCAGTAGCTGAAACTGATGCACAATACACCCCAAAACATCATCTTTCATTTGAAACTGGCTTGTTCCTGTGCTTTTCAAAAAACGTTCCCACATCACTCTTCATCAAAAAACCCAACCTGGACTCTGACAATCTTAAAAACTAATCGGCCTGTAGCGCAATCTTGAAGTTCTCTCTAAAAACTTGGAACGTGAGCTGCCTACACAGCTAATCCAAAGACCCATTTCTGAAAAAAACTCCAGGCAAACATGCAGTCTGCTTATAAATCCACCACAGCACGAAAATGCCCTTCTCGTGTTACAATGATTTATTTAAATGCAGCGACAGAGGCCTAGGAAAGGGAAGCTGTGCTCAACTCCTTGATATTCAGCTGTGCATTTGATACCCCATCAACTAGAGATCTTGTTAAACGTCTGTCTGGACGATTTTTGGGAAAACTGGTTCTCTTTAGCTGTTGAATCTTATTTTAAACATCGCTTCACAGTCTGTGTGTTTATAAATGATGACATTTTACCCCATGATCTTGAGGAAGGGAGCTGCCACAGGACCTCTGTTTGGGCCCATGTATTTCATTATTTATAGCATCCTCCTGCTGCGGGACCATAATAGCAGATCATGCATAATAGAAGATTTATGCAGGTTGACACACCAAAAAATATGTGTGTTTGGATGACATAGCGGGCATCGGTATGCCCAGTACTGAACGAGCAGTCAAAGCCATCAGGATGTCTACAGCAAACAAACTAACACTCACGGAAGACAAGACGAAAGTCCTTCACATTACATCACGCTATAGGAATCATCATCGTTACCATTGTTTTCATTGGGGATTCACAAATTGATTCGCGTCACAAGCTGAAAATTGGTGTTATGCTGAATAATTAACCTCAGCTGGATATCCATCTTAACAACATAGTCGCTTTCGACATTCCCTGCTTCACAAGATCGGTCAGATTGACAAGTTTCTAGATCAGCAACAACCGGATAAAGCTAGTTCATGCTTTCATTACATTGTGCATGAAACGTAAAGCCTCTTATGGAGCTCTGGATTCCTGACTCTGCAAATCGTTGATTGAGTGCATAACGAGAGGGAGGATCACTGAGCTATGAAATTTATATGAGACAGATTTCAAGTGGTACTCTTCAATTGTTTGCAGACCTCATTGAAAAGGTATGTAGCTTAAAGCTCTAACAAAACTGCATATTTCAGAACTTAGATAAGAAGGTTGACGAAATGATAATTCTTGTATGAAGATAGTATGAGGGTTTGAGGCGTTAGCATAATATGATGTACTGAGTATCTCTTTCTACACTTCAAAAAAAGAGTAATATAAATTGTAGTGCAGTTTCAATTGTCTAATCCCACCCCCCCATAGAAGTGTTAAGGCCCTTTTGCGTAATGACCTCTTCAATAGTTATATAATACAGTTTGTGCTTTAATTTCGTATAAATGTCATTGTAAATTACACTAGTAGTAATAAAGACTGTAACTCAATGTGGATGAAAAATGGTGTGTTTGTTCTTCAGAAACCTAAATGCCTTCTAAAATTGATTTGATTGACATATATGCATTTTTTTAAAATTCATAATTCACCATAATTATATTTTTTTTTTTTTAAATTTTTTACTATAAAAAACAATAATCACAAAGATATTCGACAACAAATTACAATACAAAAAAAAGGACAAGAAACAAAATCAACATCGCACAAACACGCTTTGATGTTCACTAAACCTACTTCATTTGACAATTATAGTGGCAGGAGAGGTAACAATTAAACTAGACATTTCGCGGTCTCGGCTTTCGTGGTCGCTATATTCAAAGAATCTAGTGGGGCGCTCTGACCTTTGAACTCGTTGGCAATATGACCGTTAACCTCCATCAAACATATATGAGGTGATCCCTTGGGCACCTATTGACAGAAGTTTGGGTTTCCAATTGAAACTGCCAACTTTTCAATGGAGGGCATTTTAATTTAAAAAAAACCTTAACACAATTTTTTTAAAACTAACATTCTTAGCATATTTTCAACTTGATCTCACGATGACCTTTGACTTGGTATATGCCATTTGACCAGATGACCATATGAGGGATCCCATGTTTCCCTATGACACTAAGTTTGGTTCAATTTGAACTTCAATTTTAATTGCTGTCAAGTTAAAAAAAATAACATTGTAGGACACACACATCCACATACAACGGATTGCCTAAGGTGGTCCTACAGCTTGAGTGGCGGCCCACAAGTAATTTGACAATAGCCAATTTTATAACTCATGGCATATAATATAAATATTGACATCAATATTTGTATCTTATTACACCCTCTTTTTTTAGTATCATCTATGAATCTAACTTTGACTGTAAATTATTAGGTTTCCCCTTTCCCGCTGAGTGAGCCTTAATCAGTGGTCAGTTCACTACATCCATCAAATCAGATGCAAATTGAGGCCCCCTTGCCCGGAGTCCAATAAGATCAAATCCATGTTTATACTAATAATTCCATGATGACTGTGTGATTTTGCTGCCCTCAGTAGCTTAGTCATTTATTTGGAGGAGCAGCATTTTAGTAAAAACAATAGCCATTTTAAGTTTACTAATTGACGAGGCCAAAAAACAAAAACGGAACACAAAATAACAACTGTCTCAAATTATTCATGTGAATTTTGGAACCATTAACTGCCATTTGTTTTGTTTTATGTGATGAATTCAACATTGTGGTTTTGGACGACGAAAAGGCCAGAGAGATATTATTACTTTAAATCCACAATCAATATTTTTGGCTTTATAAATAAGAACACACAGTAAACAGGTTACACAATAGTTATCTAAATTAAAACAATAACAAAGTGCACTTGCATTTGCGTTTTTGAACTATACTTAATGACAAAATAAACTGGCATTTTATGTTGTATTGTATGGCAATTTGTATTAGTGTTCCGTTCAAAGGGCTTACTGCTACTGCCTTGAGTCATGAGGTTGATCATATTGTGTAATATACAAACAACAGAGGAATTCGGCATATTCCAATCATTACAATAAAAATTTATAACATCGCCTCTGTCTTGTGTCTTTAAAGAAGGGGATTTCATTGAATTAGTATAGGCTGTAGTAAAAGTTGTCACTCCAATTACCCTGAATACCATAATTGATAGGTGTGCGAGTCACACACTGCCTATTCAGGGTATTGCTGAAATGTTCAGAGACTATATTAGCATTATAATTTTAACTGAAATACTGCAACTTCATAAATATATTTTTGGGCCAGACAATTTACTGGGTGGGTAAATAAGAATGGGATGGGCCATTTTGGGTCAGTGGGCAGACTGAATATGGGGTGGGCCAAATAATTAACGGGTGGGCCAGGCCCACCCCAGTTTATATGTTATTACCTGCCGGACGCTCTGTTTGAGCTATTCAGAACCTACAAGAGACCATGTTGAGGGGTAAATATTAATCAATTCAAAGAAAAGACACAAGTTTTTACCTTTGTCCACTGAGACGGGCAGGATAAGCTTGTATTGCTGAACGCTAACTACATATAGCGAGAGCCCAAGTTTTTAAGGGGGGGTTGCCAAATGCAGAGGCCCTGGCCGGGGTTCCAGGGGCGGAAGACCCAGAAGTCTTGGATTTTAGCTATAAGAAGGGTATTTTTTGAAGGGTAAAGTATGGTAATTAATTCCAAATGAAAGAAGGGGAATTAACCCAACCCGATGGCCAGAAGACCTTTAAGATTATGCATGACGGGTATAGGGAACGAACCATCATTTTTTTGACACTTCTCAGCTCCCCGACTGAAAACTCCCCTAACACTGGTCTAGCCAAACTATAGGGGCGAGGGACATGGCTCCCCTGGCGTTTGCCCATGCCACTGCCAAATTTATTTTTCCATTTTGATCACAATTATTCAATGTCACATAACATTCCCTGATTACGCGTGGATGCACTTGAGAACAAAACTAGTTGGCTTGAGGGGGAAGGTTGGGGCGCTTTTTCTTTTGGAAAGCAGATTTCAATATTGTGATATTTTGGATTTATGATAAGTCTGGAGTTAATCTTTTGCGTTCTGATGCGGTTCTCTTTTGTTCATCTTTCTTTCCCTGCGTTTCTCTTCTTTCTCTTTCTCTTTCTCTCCTATTCCTTCTTCCCTTCTCTCTTTTTTCCTCTTTTCTTTCTTCTCTTCTTTTGAGGGTCGTGGGGGGGTGGCCCCCCAACACCCCCCATGGCGACGGGACTGGCAGTTACGCAGTCGAGACCAATATTTTAAAACTCACCCCCCCCCCCTTTAGCGAAACCAATCACGTGGGGCGTGAATCATCAAATTTTATCATTATTATGGGGCAATTCAACGGCAGCGCAGTAAGATCGATCCGTTTATCCGCGATCCAGACACGGGAGGACCGTTTTATAGAACTCTAAACGGCGCAGTGAGTGCGAAAGTGTACGGGACCTTAGAAGCGTAAAGTGTACGTAGTACGCGAACTGGTGACGGCGGTGGAATACTTTACGCGTAACCTAAAATACCGCGCCCTTAATGCAGCGACACGAACCAAAGCGTGGACACACCGTGTAGCGTTGCAGATACGGATTCAAGTTTGGCGTGCCGTTTGTAGACGCCAAACTTGATCCGAGATCTGGATAGATCTGGATCCGATCTGGATCTGCTCTGCCGTGTAGATTGCCCTAGGTTTGGATCCGATTATTTTCCCAATGGGGAACTAACAAAACTAAAATGCCTTACTGACCATTTGGGCCTTATACTTTAGGGATGTTGGATACTGTACTGTACATGACCTGCAAAAATGGATTTTTGATGACTATTTTTTCCATCTTTCAGATTTAGCAAATCGCTGATCGTGCATTAAGCGCCTGCATTCACAAGTCGTTTGATACAAGGAAGTAATGAGCCCTCTACTATTTGACGGTTGTCATACTTACGCAAACAAGTGAGTCTGTTTGTAATCAACGCCGGAGCATATGCATTGGTTATCGATGCATTGAGCGTCGACGCGTTGATGGCCATTACAGTACATTAGCTCCATACACGTACGTAGCACTCTGTAAAAATACATATCAAACAAAAACCAAGTGGTTCCCGGTCCGGTGACTTTGTCCACAGAAGTTGTTTTCTTTCACTTCGGAATCGTGGGAAAGTGTGTGTTGTTTGTTGGGTGTTGTCGTTTTGGATTACTCTTTGTGTTACTTTTTCTTACTTGAACATACTGTGATAATATTATAATCAAGTACGGTTCAATGCGCTACAAAGGCGGTGTGTTTTGGATCAATGGAACTCGCACTAAAAGTGCCCCCCCCCCCCGAATATCCGACCCCCCAAAACGATCTTGCGGTAAGTATTAAGGTGTCATACGCAAGAAATAAAAGGCTTGAAACTTAATTTGAGTTGTGTGTGATAATTTCTGATTTTCAGATAAGAGCATTGAAACTGGTTGGCGTTTCTGGTGGAAGGGAGGGGAGAATGCACTTGTGCGTATTTCGGAACCTCCTAAGTTTCAATGCTGTGCTGATGTGGGTGTATGGGAGGTGAGTGTGTTCACGTGTTGGTTAGTGGTGTACAGTGGCGTAGCTCGGCTCCAGAGACAGACTTTTACCGGAATACAAACACCATGTATACGCCCCATGATAAGGCCCGGCCTCGCTCCAGAGCCGACTTAACCGTCATACCCAAAACCAGCCATACGCCCATGATAAAGGCCCGGCCGGGCGACCGGCGGCCGGGCCAACTCGTGCATAGATGGAGATACTTCGCGGTCACTGACAGTGGTTAGTGCTTGCTTATAACGAGGGCTCTGGACACCGACGCTACAGGGGAGTAGCGCAGGCAAATGAGCCTCTCGGAAATCGGAGAGCAGAGAGGTTGACGCTCACTTTCAGGAATGCCCTTTCGGTTACTAGGAGAGGCTCAAAACTCTTGAAGCAATTGGTCTGAGCATCTAACAAAATCGAGGAAAACGGGTATTTAGATAAAAAAAAGTTACGAATTATTGAACATTTAACCTGCCATATGATTTTGACATATAAAAGAATAGTGAAAAGCCAAGCAAGCGTTGCTAAAGTAGTATGTAAGTGCAATAGATATAGACACTTTAATCAACGCGTGCTTGCCAAAGAACGTGTTGGGACAATACGTTAGACCTTTTGGCTTGACTTGTAAGCAACGCGTATGCTTTGAAGCAGGGTGTGCTTAAAACTTTTGCCTACCTAAGCAAGCGTTTGTTTCAGCAAGTAAGCCAAAAGGGTTCATAACGCATGGTCACAACGCGTGCTATTCAGCAAGCAAGATAGTTCATACGATATTGTGTTCGCGTTGCCTTTGGAAGAACCGCGTTTGTGTAAAGCTCTATTCTATGTATACCTAGCAACGCGTCGCTTTGCTAACAATCAGAAAAATGAAAAAAAGAACGCGTTGCTTTCAGCAAGACCAAAGGTCATAGGTATTGATCACAACGCTGTTGCTTTTTGAAAGCACTGCGTGTTAAGGGTGGGGTGTTACTTTAAAGCAGGAACTTAGTCAAATGCCAGTTTTAGGTTTTTTTATGTATAATGGCGATGATTAACATGTTTTTTCATATAACTTTTAACAGAATCTATTTCCCAAAAAAATCACATTGGGCCGGAACTGCAAAAGGGCGGGTAATTCTTTCGCATTCGCAACACGCGTCGTCGCTAATCGGTGCGCGCGAGGCAACAAAAGTGGAAGTAATGAGCGCCTCAGGAACGCCTTGATGCATCCATTCGATATGACGCATACGCATGGCAACTTGTATACAATTGTAAATGGGCTGACCACTGAGTTGCCTTTCGCAAACGAATGGGATTTATGTCAAGTTTGAGCTCATATTGTGGGATTTTGATCATTCATGAACCCAGAGAAGTAATTTGACTGGTGCAGAAGCAGTGTGAAGATAAGAGATGAACGCTTGTGTTTGGAATAATGACTATACTTTGTACGAACAACATTTGGGACAAAATGTCGATTCTCTTGTGTTCACTTCGCGTAATTGTGTGATTTGGTTTCCCAGTACTCGAACTCTATATCCAGCAACAGGTCCACTGTATATCCAGTAAAGCGCTAACATTGACAAAACTATCAATTTGGAAAACTCTAAGGGGGCGCACCTATTTTAAAAGGTGCCAGGTCTCTTAATAAAACTGCTGGTATAGGATACCGCATTTGGAGACGTTTCTGTTCTACATCGAGAGAAAGGCTTCCGTGGGCCTTAGCGCAATTTGATGGAGTAAAGCTGGGGCCGAGGTTTTAGTCGGTCACCCATTCGTTCTGTTTATATACTACGTGTGTGTGTCGCTTGTGTCAGCGGACGTTCTAATGTTTGTTTTTTTCTTTTTCCCTTGTTTATTCGGGTTCGTTTATGTAAAAACTTGGGACCACACTACGGTTGCCTTAATGTCTGAATTCACTGGCCCACTTATATTCAGGGGAAGATAAATTGTAATACATTGTATAATTTAACGAAAATGTGCAACTGTTCAATTTAATACCCGTTGGCTTTATTCATTACAAATTGACATGAAGTATGTGGAAGAGACTTTCTGGTTCCATTCAGTTTGTACCTCAAGTGCACAATTTTACATCCGTGCGATGTGGCCTAATTATTGGTATTTTGTTAGGAAATTCAAGAAAATGGTATGACATACAACTTAAATTGATTCAAAGGAATAGCCTTCCTCAGTTTCATCCCAAATGCTCATTAGCACACCAAAAACCGCGGTCAGCGGAAGGATCCTGAGTATGTCAAGTAATAGGTATGGGTATGATATTATGGAATTATAAGCTCGAATCAGGCGCCTATAGGTAAACAGGAATGATTTAATAATTTTAATAATAAAACCACTACGGAGTGGTCTTATTCGGAGACAGTAGATTATGAGGTAAACACAAGAAACACACGACGAGGTCGAAGTTGATTCCTCAGCATCCACTGTCACAACCTTCGTGGATTTATCTCAATGGAGTTACAAATCCGTATATCATGTAAAAACATATGGCTTGGTTTTATTTTACAAAAGGCCCACAAATTAGGCTAAAAATCACTGGAGTATTTAGCCTCCTATGTTAAGGCTCCTATATGTTTCATGGTTTGATATTTGGCGCATTAAATATATCTGACAGTGGTCTTCCCGGTCCAAGACTATCATTTGAGAGAAATTGAAGAAATTCATATTTTATCAAAATGCCAGGAGTTACGCTTTAAACACTCATTTAAAAGCAGTCATAGCCACATTATGGTTTCAGCAAAAACGCACTGTGTATGACCAAAATCTAAATAGCTTTCTTACAAACAAGTCTTCCGTATTCGTCGACAATGATGCCCTTAGCATAGACAAAAGATGCACTCCATTAGTACGTATGCGCGATAGAATTGACTCATAGAAAATATACAAAACGGGCGATTTGATTAGATACACCGACAATATGTGCCTTAAGCAAAGGGATTTTTGGTTGGTATTTAGTGTCCAAAGACGCAGTTCCTAACCCATAATTGAGTTGATATATCCCCGGTTGTAAAGCTGTATCAGTAATAATAATCATCATGCTAAAAAAAATAATGATGGAACAACCGATTTATAATTACAATCGGGGATCCGATTTCAAGTAATCATAATAAGTCATAAATAAACTACTGATGGAATAAACGATTTTTCCGAATAATTAAAATCGGGGTCCCCGATATTAATTGTACAGGATTTTTGTGGTTCCTTGCATGTTTTTCCAATTAGAGAGTGAGTGGCTACATCTGTCATACCGGTAATATTCATTGAGAAGAAAAGGAAAATATTTTTTTTATGGTTTTTGTCAAAAAAGATGTCACAGAAAATCAAAAAATCCCCATATAGGCTTCGAAGAGCACTTACATGGCAACCGCAAGTTGGAGTCAAGTCAAAATGTTCAAGCGGAAAACGATTCTTATTATTTCTGTGGAAAGCGCCATATAACCAGTGGTTCATCCGGTGATATACAGGAATCACATTTGCATGTATTTCCAAGTGGGACATCGGGCAGGTTATTTTAGAACCTAAGAAACAACATCGTAGTCACCGGCAAACGTTCATGGTCTATCGATTGTTATAAAAATCGTTGTCGTAGCAGTAGAGTGGTTGAGCTTTCTTCCTGTCAAACATTCTTCAAGTACTCACAAAACAAACACCTTTCTTCCAGATTGGCTTGATAATCATGGCATAGATTAAAGGGCCCATAAATGCAAATTGTGAAGTGACGTGTTGGTCAATCTACAAGGAGGGCCGAGAAAGCATCAATATTGTGGGTTTGGTGATGAAACATTTAGTGAAACTATGATTTTTCAGAGAGTAACAGAAAATTCCCGGTTGACCGGTGTGAATCTATGCATGGCACTGAAATGAAATATAGGTTACATCAAAGAGGTTCTATATAGATGAGAGGCAAAACGTTACGTAATCTTTAGAAATACACCGTCTCGATGTTTGCCGACCACAAAGAAAACTTTAGAGTACCAACAATAGAAGCAAATGGCTGGCCTCCGCTTCTCCAATACTGTGGGTGCGCTTTGCATATACACTAATCGGTAGTGATACAAATTAAGGTATGTGTTAGAGAAGTGGTTGTGCCAGGTGAATAATAGTGTACCTGGATCATTGTGCTCAGATTACTCTTTTTTCTATAATGCTAATGCGCGCTAGTGTGAATAAGATTATTCACATTGAGCGGTGTATTAAATAAAGACGACTGATGTGTCATTCATTCGTTGTGTGCCTAGGGGGTAGGACAAAATTTAGCACCAACAGAACAACACCAACAAAGGATATTTTGCAGGAATGTGTGTATCAGAATTGAACTTAGTGGGAGTCAAGACACAAATAATAATTATCCGTGCAATATTCAAAATGTAGCGCCCAGCAAGGCGACCGGTTTTCAATGGGGTTTTACCCCTTGGTATCACTAATGATGTCACTGGTAGTGGAGTTTTTTGTAATGGACAGTGCAATGAGCCGTTAACGAAAACACACCTAAAACACTCTTAAATTATACTTTGTCTCATCTAATGTTGAAGGTGACGTTCATTATGCGGTATTTGCATTCCCACTAGCTTCTCGATCGTGCCGCCTTATTCGCGTGCGTATCATACTCTGATTCCAAGCATAGTGCGCGCGATTCATGGGTGTGCAACATAAAGTCGCAGTGACGTCAAATTAAGATGAGACAAACTATAGCCCGTACCTAGTTTAAAATTTCGGCCGATTTTGGACGAATTTTAAAATTACGTTTAACTTAAAACCCTTTCTGGAATTGCGTTACTTAAGCGAAGTTATCAGTGGCGTAAATTTCGCTTTTTGACCGGGGGTGTGGGGGGGGGGTTGATTGAATAATTGATGAATGAAACAGGGTGTGCTAAAAAGATCCATTACTAACACATGGTGCACGCGAAGCGCGCAAACAATTTTGGCAATTTAGAAGCCAAATCGTTAATATAATTGTAATTAGAATCAAAGATGCGCGCGAAGCGCGCGGAAGGGAAAATTCCCATTTTAAAATATTATGGAAAATATGAGGATTAATTTTTAGGAAAAACCATGAACGGGGCATCAACATTGGGGGGGGGGGGGATGATGACATCCCCCTCATCAAAAGAGTGGGGGGATTACATTTATACAAAATTTATTTGTAGATACCAACACATGATTTTTTTGCACCATCTATTAATTGGAGTATGATTGACCTATTGAACCAATTTTGAACTTCAGTATGGTCAATAAAGTGTGAGATTGTCTTCTGATCAGCAATACTTCGTTGTGTTGAAAACCCATCAAAATCTTTCAGTTGTTCAAATGTTCAACACAAAACACACAGAAAACACAAGTGTTGAAACATCTGTCAAACAATATGGGCAATGCAGGCCCTTCCAGGAAACGGTAAAACGAACCTAAATCTGATCATGTCTAAAAACGCTGTTTTAAAAGCGTATAAACAAAAAGGCCCGATTCTCAAACGATGTTTGTTTAACGCTATCACTGGTTAAATCGTAATTTAAACGCAGTCATAGCACTTATGGTTTCCAGCAAAAACGCACTTGTAGCATGACAATAATATCTATATATAATTTTATTACAAACAATCTTCCGTAAGTCGTCCTTTACAAGATTGGCCATAGCAATAGACAAAAAGAATGCATCCTATTGTAATCGTAATGCGATGATAGATGACTCATATAAATATACCACAAATGGCTGATTGATTAGATCACTGTCAATAGTGCCTTAGCAAATGGATTTTTTTGTTTGGTATTCTCGTGTCCAAAGACTCAGTTCCATAACCATAATTATTTGACGTTGATATATCCCAGGTATTGTAAACTGTATTCAAGTAATAAGATAATATGTGAATACTAAAAAAATAATGAGGGAATCACGCTTTCTATAATTAAATCGGGGATCCCCGATTTTCAGTAATAATAATAATTCATAATAAAATACTGATGGAAATAACGATTTTTTTTTTCGTAATTAAAATCGGGGTTCCTCCCCGATCTTAATTGTACAGGATTTTTGATTGGTTGTTTTTCAAACTTTAGAGGTAGTGTGATGACAATCTTGTCATAACCGGTACTCTTCCATTAGAGAAGAAATCAAAACATTTTCCTTTTGTCATATTTCCCAGAAACCAAAATCCCAATATTAGCTTCGAAGTGCACTTAACAGGCAACCGGCAAGTTGGAGTCAAGTTTCAACATGTTCACGCGTAAACGATTCTTTTAGTTCCTGTGGAAGCGCATATAACCATGGTCATCCGGTTGTACTACAGAATACCAGTTTGCATGTATTCTGCTCCACGTGGGACAATCGGGCCTCGTTATTTTTTAGCAACCCCTAAAAACAACCTCGTAGTCACCTGCAACGTTCATGGTCGTCGATTGTTATCATAATTTGTAGTAAAGCAGTAGAGTGTAGAGCTTTATTCTGTAAAACCTATTCATTGCACAGTAATCACAAAACAACACCTTTTCTGCCAGAATTGGTTTGCATAGCATTGTGCATTAGATTAAAGGGCCCATGAAGATTGCAAATGAAGTGATGTGGTTTGTGCCAATTCTACAGGAGGGACATAAAGCATTCAATTTTGGGTGGTGATGACTCATTATAGTGAAACTATTGATTTTTTCAGAGAGTAATAGAAACATTCCACCAAGTGACTGGTGTGAATCTAAATTCATGTCACTGACCCTGAAAAATCAATAGTTACACTCAAAGAGGTTCTATATAGATAGAGAGGAGAGGCAAAACGTTACGTATCTTTAAAATGCACATACACAAATACACAGAACCGTCTCGCATGTTTTTGCCGCGACAAAGAAACATTAGTAACCACCAATAAAAGCAATGGCGCCTCCGCGTCTTCCACATACGGTGGTGGTGCCGCTTTGCATATAACCGAATCGGTAGTGATACAATTAATGTATGTGTTAGAGTGGCCAGGTGTATAAATAGTGTACCTGGAAATTCACATTGTGCTCAGAATACACTCTTTTTTTTCTCAAATAATGCATGCGCGCTTAGGTAAAAGATGATTCATTGAGGCAGGTTTATTTCATCAAACGACTGATGTGTCATTTCATTCGTTGTGTGGTCCATGGGGTTAGGAACAAAATTAACCACCCAAAAGCACCCAACATCCAACAACTGATATTTGGCCGGATGTTTGTATCGAATTGACTTATGTGTGTATACAAGCACCAAACTAATAATTATTCCGTGGAAAAAACAATCTCAAAGTCAGCGCCCAGCCGGACGTACTGTTTCAATGGGTTTCACCCCCTTGTTACACTATGATTTCACTGGTAGTGTATCTTTTTTTTGGCACTGGACAGTGCATGAGCCGTTACGAAAACACACCTAAAACACTTCTTAAAACTATCTTTGTCTCCATCTAAAGTGAAGGTGACGTCATTATGCGTCTGTGCATTCCCACTAGCGTCTCCGATCGTGCCTCCTTTATTCGCGTGCGTATCTTGCTCTGATTCCAACATAGCGCGCGCTATTCATGGGTGCGCAACAAAAAGTCGCAGTGACGGTCAAACCCTTAAACTTAAGATGAGACAAACTATAGCCCTACCTAGTTTAAATTTTCGACGCATTTTGGCGAATTAAAATTACGACGTTTAATTTAACTTTCAACTCCCTTTCTGGAATTTGTCGTTTACTTAATCGATACTTGTATCCATTGTGCGTAAATTTCTTTTTTGACATTGGGGGGGGGGGGAAGGGTTTGATGAAATTTGATGACTGAAAACACGGTTTGCTAAAAAGATCCATTACTACACATGTGCGCGGCAAAGCGCGCAAAAAATTTTGGGCATTTAGGAGCTAAAATCGTTAAATATAATTGTAATTGAACAAAATGCGCCGAAGCGCGCGGAAAATTTACCATTTTTCAACTATTATGGTAAAATATGAGGTTATTTTAGTGAAAAACACATGAACGGGGCATCAACC
Source organism: Ophioderma brevispina (assembly GCA_023653785.1). Lineage (NCBI taxonomy): Eukaryota > Metazoa > Echinodermata > Ophiuroidea > Amphilepidida > Ophiodermatidae > Ophioderma > Ophioderma brevispina. Next base: position 80,188 of record JAMKCH010085120.1, read on the forward strand.
ATTGGGGGGGGGGATGATTGACCATCCCCCTCATCAAAAATATTTGGGGGGATTTAACATTTATTACAAAATTTGTAAGATTACCAAAACATGATTTTGTAACAACGCTATGACATTGGAAGTTATGTTGACTATTGAACAACCTTGTGAACTCATTATGGTGTCAATAAAGAGTTGAGCATTGTCTTATGATCAGCAATACTTGCGTTAAAACCCTCAATTCTTCAGTTTGTTTCACAGTGTTCACCACACAAAAACCAGAAAACACAATTGTTAAAATTGTCAACATTATGGTCAATTGCACGTCCTTCCAGGAAACGGTAAAACTACCTAAATATGATCACTGTTAAAACGCTGTTTAAAAGTTATAAACAACAAGGCCCTATTCTCAACGATGTTTAACGCTAATCACTGGTTAAATCGTAATTTAAAAACAACGCTCGGCTAAAATACGCAATTCTCAAAGCCATGGTTAACTTTAAATAACGCGATTTTAAATTTTAGGAGAACATTGTTAAACATGTCTAAAACATGTTAACCTTAACTTCTCGTCGGTCCGGGGGGTAGTTATTTAAGGCGTGTTTAACTTCACGCTTTTTCATCAAATGCCAGATATTGTCAGTATGTGTGATACTCGTGGTTAGACAGTTGTCTCTTTTTACCTTCTCTTATCTTTCTTTTCCGAGTCTCATTGATTTCTTCTCGACCATTTTTCATTTCCTTCTATATTTTATGCTTGTGTGTATCTGTTATGGTGTTGAATGTCGCAAGTTCGCACTGCGACAACAAAGTTTTGAATAGCCCCGGTTTTTTTCTCCATCGCTGAACATTCTAAAGTTCCTTGCAAACCGCGACATTCTTGAAATTTACTAACCCCACGCAGATTCCGCGTTCATCAACAAGAATGTTGTCTGACATAAATATTGTCCACGCGCACGTAGTATTAGCGAAGAAAAATCACATTCGAGTGGAATTATCTTTACGTCGTTTAAATATCGTGTGTTCGCTAAACGACTTGTTAAAATATTTCACCTGCGTTTTTTAACTGTGGCGGTTAGCAATCACAGTTTAAGCCTAATTACCGTTTATTTTAAACATCGTTTGAGAATACGGCCCCTTAAAGCATTGAACTTGACAAAACCGTTTTTGCAGTGGATATAAGTTTTTATTACTGGGTTTTAAATCCGCGGGTGGGGGTTTTTTCTTTTAAACTTAATTGTGTCGACTGTAACTTCCAATCGGTGTCAGTATCATCAACTATTCATCACTCTGTGCCCAGAGATCCGCAGGTTCGAGCCCTAGTTAGGCCAGTTGCCTTACGTGCATTTGGTGTCCACACGCAACCAAGCCAATAACTAAACCAGGCCCGTAGCCAGAATTTATTTGGGGGGTGAGGATTTGCCAGAGTGGACCTTATTTGCGACAAACATTTTTTTTCGGCTCGCTGCGCTTGCAGGTTGACCCAATTTTCCCGTTCGCCTCCAAATCTGAAGGGGGGGGGGGGGGTTGGTTGGTGTTAGGGGTGGGTAGGGAAAGAGAATGAGCCACAGGGTTCCACCCAACAAAACAGTATAATACTAGTAGTACTTGCGTATACAGTAGTATTTGACCAGTTGCAGTGCCAGTGCATGAAATATAGGGGCCGTTTCGCAAACGATGTTTAAAAAATAAACGGTGTGTAGGCCTAAACTGTGGTTGTAAAACGCACAGTTAAAAACCGCGGGTTAAATTTTTAACAAGTCGTTTAGCTAACCAGTTATTTAAACACCGTTAATATCATCCACTGAACTGTGGACGTATCTTCGGCTATCTTGGCTATAATATTACGTGCGCGAGAACAATATTTATGTCAGACACACAGAGTTCTATTTATAACAATAGATAGGCGTACGGCCGCCCGTGTTGAAGAATAGTCGGCCACCGTAACCGTGTTTTGAAAATTATAAATATCATTTACGCGTCATCCATTCGAAACGCACCCGCGTACGCGCATGCGCCCGAGTAACTTGTGGCCTGGAAACGTACATCGTTCTATGCAAATGCTGAATACTATGAATAAATTGGTACACAACGCTATGTAAATCCGGGAATATATGAAATAAATTGGTACACACGCTATGGAAATATAAGTACGCGCTGCGCGAAAAGATTGGTTACGCTTTTGAGCTGGCGTGCGCTATCTAGTGTTATAGAAATCGGGGGTCAGACATGCCTTCCCGCTACTGTGCTACGCAGAAAGTCGACGTGTAAATTTCAAGAAGGTCGCGTTAGCGCGGCTTTCGATTGTAGCGATGGAAACAAAAAAAAACACGGGCCTATTTAAATCTCGCTGTGCTGCATTTTCTATCAGTTAATTATAGGCAAGATCGAGCAGACAAGTAGAAGGAAAGGAAAAAATGGACGAGAAGAAAATCACCGGAGAAATGGAAAAAGAAGAGAAATAAAGGAGACACTGGTCCTAAACCACGAGATCACCAATAGCTAACATATCTGGCATTGAATGAAAGCTACATGTAAACGGTCCTTAAACTACCCCCGGATCAAGTCTAAATTAACAACGTTTTAACATTTTTAACGAAGGTCGGCTAAAATTTAAACACCGTTTCATGTTACCCATGCTTTGAGAAGTGGCTTTTTTTTGCGGGGCGTTTAAAATACGAGTGAAACAGTGATTAGCGTTAAACATCGATTGAAACGGCCATAGGTTTTCAGCTACTAACACACTAACACGTAAGCTTTTCATTTCAACAAGCCCAAACTTCAACTGACAAAGCGGACCTTCTACATGATAAGCGGACCTTCTACACGATAAAGCGGACCTTCTACATGATAAAGGGGACCATTGTCATTTTTAGGCACCACCCCCAAAAAAAAAACCGCACCACCGGCCCCCTCCCCCGCCCTCACCCCTCCCCGGCTACGGTCCCTGAACTAACCAGCTACAAATAATTACTGGACAGAGATACCACATCCTCATGTAAGCGCAACAAACTACGCGAAAGAGTTTCGGCGCATTCTTCGACCAATTGCGCGTCGTGAACCATGTGGCGATGTTGCCCCCCTGGCTCAAGCAGTCCCGCTCGCGTGTGTTTCGATTCTGTCCACCAACTTATTAATTGTAGTCATGTACCTCGTATGTATCGGCATACACGATTGGTCAATACGCATCACGTGACCAGGTATAAACAACGTGTATCATGGCTTGCCGTGACGAACGCCGAAAGTGTATCAAATCAATGGCAATTTCAGACTGATTGATAGAATGAATTTAATTTGTAAGTAAAAATATAAAAAAAGTACGGTAACGGTTTTATGGGCCCTCGGGCAAGCCCTCTGCATAAATTAGGGGTTCAATTCATATAATTTTTTTGGTATGAACGATTGTGTGCATAAACAACGTTCATACTCAAAATTGCGGGGGGGCTGGGGTGAGGGGGGAATGACCCCTAATTTTGATTTTCCAGCTGAAAGGACGTGAAATTTATGTTTGGGCCAAGACTATAGCATAAGTCCTATTCGCTCTTCACCCTGGAGCTAGCACACATTGTAACACATCGCAAGTAAAAAAGGTTTGAATGATTAATATGTAAACAGCCTGACAGGAACCCCTGAAAAACCGCGATTCTTAAGTGCCGCAAGTGGTGTTAAGAGAGGGGACAAGACCAAAGGAAAAATTGTAACAGGTTGTCAAATTTTTAACATTGATCCAATCATTTGAAAAGTATAAAAACATAGTATTGTCCAACCATAAGGATTCTTTTAAGGTGCTGGAATCGGAATTCAAAGGAACTGTTTTTTGCCGTATCTTATCTTTCTTAATTGTTGTCCACATATAGTACAAGTATTACATATTGAGAAGGAAATGACTCAGGAATCCAAATATGAATATATTTTTCCCCAAAATACGTATTTTTTGAGAAAATCATAAAAAATGTAGATTTTTTTTACTTTTTTTATTTTTTTGTTCCCTATAAAAAAATAGAGAAATGTTATAAAAAGGTGCCTTGTTCGTATTTGTACTTACAGAGTTCATAGTTCTAGGGTCGGTATTTCCTCCCCCTTTTTTTTCAAATTCTGCACTATTATCAAATTATTTGCTAAAAAGCCAAAACCGCGGGGGGGTGTTTTCAACACAATTTGGAACAACGCCAAGATTGTCAAAGGTTGACATCAATCAACGATTTTTAAAAAAAACCAAAAATGAAAAAACCAAAATCCCGCCCCTAGATGTTGATATGCCTTATCCGATGCTTTCATTTCTTACCTTTTCTGAATGATTTTCGAGTAACTGGGAACCGAAATCACACTTCTCGCCGAAAGTGAACACAGAGAAAATCTCCATTTTGTCCAAATAGTGTCCCATTTCGCCTACAAATATAGCCCTTACTCCAAGCCACAGGCGTTTCATCTCTTATTCCTTCCACTGCTTCTGCACCCAGGTCAAATTGCTTCATCTGGATACGTATGTCAACAAAATTCACAATTTATGAGGCTCAAATCGTGAAATTTAAAATCCCATTCTGTTTGCAAAGCAACTCACGTGGGCACCATTTTACAATTGCCTACAAGTTACCATGGGTGTGCGTCATATCGAATCATGCATCAAGGCCGTTTCTGATGCGCTCATTACAGCGCGCGCGCCGAATAGCACAGGCGATTATTGCGTAATGCGCGAAATTACCGCCCTTTTGCAGTTCAGCATTTGATTGTTTTTGGTCCAAATGCGTAACATAGTAAAAGTAAAATGAACAAAATCTGAGGAAAAAAAATATAGATTCCTGTAAAATATAATGGAAAGAAAACTGTTAATGCCGTTAAAAACATGAAAAAACTAAAAACTGGCCATTGACGAATTTCTGACTTCACAGCCACCTTAGCAAACATACACGTTACAAACAGACCAGCACACTTAATTTAAAAGTTCCCAACAATAACTTTTTACTACATGAATGCTATCTTGTCCCTCACGCAATAATGCCCCAGAAACGTATATACACCCACAACATTACCACGCGAAAAACACAATACAAAATCTAAGTAGTGTCGTGTTATGACCTTTGACACGACATCCCCAATGGGGCGCTGGTCCGTTGTAACTACTGTTTTAAGCAAACATCCGTTACAAACAGACCAGCACACTTAATTTAAAAGTTAACAATAACTATTTTAATACATGAATGCCTATGTGAGAGTTTTAATCATGTCCACTGCTTTCAAAAACAGTTTGCATGACAATCCTATGTCATGTGCATTAATTTATCTAACAAATCTCAGTGGTCTGAGAGTGCACATAATGATCATAAAACACAGTGGGCATTCCCCATCTACCAATTTTTTCGTTGCAATGTCTGGGTCCCGCAACAGTTTTTCAATGGCTAGAGTAAGCTGCTGTTGGTCGACATGATTTTGGCCCTATAACCGCGGTCCTCAGACCCGCAGCTTATAGCAGAGTAAGTTGCTCTGGGGCGATGTTCCCGCGGAAATAGCCCCATAATGGTTGTCATGAGGCTAAAAAACAGAGGGTTCTCTTTGTACAAAGCAACAATCGCTGAGATGCATGGTTTTTTCTTATATAACGTTTTCACATCACAGGATCGAACTTCTTGTTAATGCCTGCGGTATTGTCACTGTGTACCCTTTTCTGTGGATGTCATATTTTTTATATTCCGAACAGTTGGATTGTCAAATTGCCATTTTCAATGAAATTCCAACTGATCTGCAGTGAGCGTCATTGGTTGGCAGATGCCATCTTTGAATAAGACTCCTTTAGGTGCTAAATCTGAACTGCCCCTTGCCATATCGGCCAACGCCAGCATGTTATCGCTTTTAAAACCGTAGACGTTTTTTTTTTAAAGTCAAGAGATTCGTTGGCACCCCAGGATTCAAACAATTGTACAAATGGTTGTACCGGCATCACTTAGTCGTGTTCATTGTTCTTGGGTGTTGCTCTTTTCAAGAGCAACAATTAATCTTTTGATTTCAGTACTTTCTACAGGGTTCACATTCCCCTGCCGCCTTATACATTGTCTGACATTGCCGCTACAGTCATCGAAGAATCGATCGTGGTTTTTGACGAAGACTCGCGGACATCACAAAAAATTCTGCATGGTTCGCACGCCGTATCCATGGCTGGAACTGCTTGTTAATCTCATTACAATAATCGTACAATTTGCGTAATTGTCTGGCATAAGTCTGTACCGTAGAGGGGCCCAACATAGCGTGCATTGAAACTGAGGACGCCCTGACCAGTGGAGCTCCTTTGGTTACGCGCCAGATATTCATCCAGGCTACAAGCTGCCACTTTCTGTTCTTTAGTGGTTCCGGGGTTTGCCCCTGCTGGCTGGGATACTGTTCGCACCGTGGTGAAGCAAGATTGGTTTGCAATTGCCATTTTTTGTAGCATTTGGAACCAGACCTGTCCTGGCCATAGTGGCAGTATTAGTGGTTTGCCACTGCCTTTTTGGTTTAACGAGTTCTACTACAAAAAAAAACCTTTGGTATCATGCAAAATGGGGATTGCCATCATGTTCTCTGACCCCCAATTCTGCTGCGCCAAGGCGTCGACTCCTTCGGACATTGGTCCGACCAAAAATCCATGCTGTTTGTATCTTGGTAGCTGGTACATTTGTTAACGTGGCAAAGCGATCCACTGTGTGTGTGGTCCCCACAAATATTGTCCCACCATTTTGAAAAGTTGCGGATGAAGTTTCCATTCGAAGCATGGATTCATCTTGGACACCAATCTGCTTGAATGTTCTCCTTTCCCGCAAATATGTCGGCGGATATGTGCTATCCATGTGAAAGCCATGACCATATCGCTGTGGCCACATCTGGACAGGTCTTTTCCTGGACTCCCAGATGATATTAGGGTATGCCACCGTTACGAAATATTGTTCGGACCCAATTTGAAACCGATGTCCCCTTATCATAGTTCTGAATGACCAAGGGCATAAGCACGGCAGTCATTTCCGCGATAGTTTGATGCAGGTTCTGCTCTGGGAGCCTTTGCTTTCCAAAAACCTGCAGCTTGGCTGCTCCCTAGCCATGCTCCCCATCCGCTCGGAGCTCACGGTGACATTGCATTTCCACTGGACGTTTGCATAGCTCTCTGGTTGTTTCCAGTTTTTCATTGCTGAAAGCCACCACTAAATCCTGTTTTGGCGCCTCCGAATTATATCATTCCCGTGCCAGCCAACTATTTCCCTTTGTTGCCAAATCTCGATAAACATTTCGAAGCTTAGCTTTTGCTGCTGGTACTATTACTGCGGCCATTGCAACGCACTGTCCAGCATGCGAGCATGCTTTTGCTTCTCTAGGGCTTTTTGGCGTAGCGCCCTCTGTATGTCGCGTCTTAGTTTGCGAATACGATTTGAGGGGATACATAATCCTGGATTTCTTTTCCGAGTAGAATTCATAACCATCCAGGTTTTTGGAGGATTCGGGATGCACGAAATTTTTTATATTTAATCGTCCATTCGCCATCCCAGAATCCTCCAAGGTTGAAATCCGTAAGTTTTTATGATCAACAATATCATCAGGTTGCGCAAGCAAAATCCCATCATCTACAAGAGAGCTGTGGACAAACCCTGTGTACGAACATATGACAACACTGGTCTTAGCGTTTTAGAGTAGCAAAGAAGTATGGTGAAGCGTTTGCCCAAAAGGCCATTTTGTCCAACAATAATATTGTTTTTTCCAGCAAAACTAGAAAAGTGTGGTGGCTCTCTGCTACCGGCACTGGTAAAACCCATCTTTTAGGTCACGGGTTACTAATAATCATTCTCCCCAAACAATCGAAGAAATAACATCAATTTTCTAATTTGGGAACTTTGGTGGCGTAATATATGAATTCAACACTCTCAGATCTATTATTAAGCCGCCACTTGATTTTTTCCTTTTCTTAGGAACCACCTTAATGGGGAACTAACTCTTGGTTTTGTAGTACACTTTTTAACAACACCTTTAGTTACCAACTTTTGAGCTCTCTATCCAAAAATTTAGCCTGAACTAGTAAACCTTTTATTTTTATTTCAAACGGCGTGGAAGGCTGTTCTGGGCAAAAGGGAGTTAGCACCCCCTTAGAAGATCCAAATTGATAAACAGTCCTCAGTTGCTCCCAATCTCACGGCCACCTGGTTAAAATTATTGAGCGCATACTGGGAAAACAAAGCCTAACAACAAGGCTTACTCACCACCATGATTGGGATGTGTTGGTGGAATAAGAATATTGTGATGAAATTTGGAAGAATGGATCAATGTCCCTGAGACCTTCCTCCCCTGAAATTACTTCGGATACCCAGCACCTCTATTATTTCTGTAATTGTGCTGGCGAGCTGATGACAGTTGCGACCATACCCAAAATGTGCACTTTGACTGTGTGTTTTTGCCCCTGCGTAATCGCGGCCAGCTGCTCCGCTGCAATTTTTAGTTGAGCAACTCCTTCGCGTGTGAAGCAAGATGTGTTCTTCTGCAGGCTCCGAAAAACCTTTTGCTTTTCAGATCCAAAAATGGTTGATGCAACCAGAACCGCCTAAATACTACTCCTTCTGGTTGGAGTCCATGTGGGCCTAAGGTACAGTAGTGATTTTGATCAATGTAGGAACTTAGAAGGATCAACTGCTCCTGAACTGTCCAAATCGTTGTAGCAAATTTTTAGGATTTTTTATCAGTCTCAATGTATTGCACTTTGTTAGCTGAAAGTACACAGATCGTTCTGCTTTATTATTTTTTGGCTCGGAGGCGTGGGGCACTGCACACTCACACAAGCGTAGCGATGTATCAAGAGTTACTCTGGCAACTGCATCTTTAATAGCTTGAAATTCTTTCTGTATTTCAAATTGTTTTTCCTGGTGATTTGTCGCACTGACTTCACCTGTGGCTTTGGGGGGGGAAGCTTGTTCAGTTTTAGGGTTTACATTGTCACTCGAACTCGTGCTTGTCGTTTGCTCATCGTTTGCGCCACTGTCAATTTATTTGGTTCATTTTCTTTCTGCACGTCGACTTTATCACTAACCTTGGTTTCTAACGCTTCGAGACGTTGTTTGTATGTCAGATAAAATGTTCATTAGTTCACCATTTTGTTCATTTTCCGTCATATTTTGACGATTTAACGGCAAGTAGCCGGGCCGAGTGGCGATTATTGCGCGAAGAACACAGACAATCTTTAACATGTACAGCTAAATTTTCCAGAGTTAGAGGTTAAAAACAGCAAAAACAATAAAAAGGGTCGATTTCAGTTGTACGGGGTCAAATTTTAAAATTGCTCCGATTTGGAAAAATGGTGCAAATTTCTTGATGGAACTCGAGGATTAAAAATAAGGAATATTTTTGAGTGTCCTCAAATTCTTGCTTAAGAAAGTAGGGGGGTACAAAATCAATCCCCATTGACTGCAATGGCGTTGACATTCTGTGCCCCCTACATCGGAAACTAAGCATTTAAGACGGACAGTTTAAACTATTCTTATTTTAACCCTATGAACTCCACCAATAATTTGCACCATTTTTTTTCAAATCGGAGCAACTTTAAAATTTGACCCCTGTACAAACTGAATTGACCCTTATTATTTGATTGTGCTGTTTTTAAGCCTATAACTCTGAAACTTTAGGCTGTACATATTATCAAACTATACCCTTTTTCTGAATCCTTATGGTTAGACACATAACATGGTGTGCTTTTCAACATGATTGGATCAATTTACAAATGTGAACCCTGTACAAACTTGGCCCCCCTCTCCTTAGGCACCATTTGCGGCACTAAGAACATGTTTCATCAGGGTCCCTGTCAGTCTGTCAACATATTTAATAATCACTCAAACCTTTTGTACTTGTGGTGTGTTACAAATGTGTGCTAGCTCCCGGGTTACTTGTTCTGTGAACATTTTGACAATACAACACTACATCGTAAAAAGAAATGTAGTAGAATAATGCAAAAAGCACAGGCAAATAACAATATATTTTAAACTTGATTTTAAGTCTTATGTTCGAATGAAATAAAGTTTTAGCTACTGTTTTAACATGTTGTAATAAAATAAAATACTCTCTAATTATTATGATTAAGCGTAAAATTCCATGATCAAGTACTAATTTGCACATTGCTTAATTTTACAGTAAAATGTGATGCAGCAATTTTGCCAACATATGCCGGGAAATTTTACAACATACTGTAAAAAAATACAATGAAAAAGCTATAAATGTAAATCACGCTGTAAATTTTCTGCATGTGTGAAGCAGTCTTATTTCAGAAATCTACTGGAATTTTTGCAGCATTGTATTTTGTTAGAGTATAATGTGAAATTCCAGGATTTGTATTGGCCAATATGACCTACACTTATTTCACTGTAAACTAATATTTCTAAAGTCAGACTCGGAAGTGTGTTACATTCATTGATTTTGTTGCAAAAGTGTTCCCGGTAGCATGTAGAGGTGACGTAACAGCGCTTCTTTTGGGAGATGATGCCACTCAATATTAGGCCTGTTCAGGAAGCGTGATGTGTTTAACATTCTCTTTAAATTGCCAAAAATTGCAAAATAAAACCTATGTGGTATTTAGCGTCGTCTGGCTAAATAAAACTACAATCAAAAATATGACAATAATATACGTGTACTGGGGACTACGAAACATACCATCTGATTTTTCCTCTCCGGAAATTAAAACGCAAACTAGTCTACTAGGAGGATGGCATCACAATTTGACTGCAAAACACAATTTTGGATTAGTGTTGAGAAATTCAGAAAAAATAGAGGCTTTTCGTGAATCAAACTACAAGAGTGAAACAGCTTGCGTATGTACAAACACTTGCATTAAAACAAATTAAACTTACCTATTAAAAACACAAGATATAAGAACAGTCTTACATAATGCGTCCGTATTCGCTTTGTTTCCATCCTGTCTGTGTTCCGTCGATCTATAGAGTGAATGAACTTCAGGACCAATGCTTTGATATATAGCTACTGTAAAATTTTGATTCGAGTCTGATAAGAGCTATGCAACGTGACTAAATCATTCATCGAAACTGACTGGAACTTGGAAGTGATATTTTTCATGTTTGGAAATTCCACAATAGGACACGGTGCAGTACATGATATTGAAGAAGCATGTGACTCGTGATTATTTCCTTTACTTGTTAAAATGCCTCCTGATCTGATTCAGATAAAAACACCACACCAGATAATCATAATACCCAGGCTGATCGGTCATATTGCAAATAAATGATATAGATCAGTCACCTTGTTTTTCTCGTACTGATCAGAATATTAATGATATGCACAAGCAGCTGGTACCAGAATATCAACTACAGTAGTATGTTTTCATCTCAGAAGGTCATATACCCCTATGAATTAATTAGCTCGCTATAAGCATTCTCAGAAGTCAATGGGATCGATCTTTCTATACAATGGTGTATGCGTGTTATTTAATTTGACTCTAAAAATGGGGTCGAGATTACGGTGTATACGACGGCATACGGTGTGTAATGAATAATAATTAAAAATGGGCGTATCTCAGTACACCCAGAACGTTATACTTGTAATATAATTATACGACAGTGAGGTATTAAGAATAAGATGGTTGGTTTTTTAAGTCATGATGTCACAGCTTGCGTACAAAACATCGGAGCTGTTGTAGGATATATCCGGATGACCCAAAGAGATAACCGCTTTAAATTCACCTGTAGATAAACATCTCCACGATTTGGCTTTTCACGTGATGGCCTGAATACCACGTATGATTTAGACCCCGGATTGATTTTCACGTTGTTCCAGTGATTTCTTATTATTAATAATCACTAAATAGATTTAACTTTCTCGTATTAGCGATTTGAGTTTCAGTTAGGGGTTATCTCATTCAGTAATTCAATCACGCTCAAATATTCACGTGTATGGCAAGTATAACCAAGACCTACAGTAGAAGAGAAAATTTGTTGCTGGTTTTTTTTTCACAAACCTGTTTTTTCGGCGCAAATCAAGTTTCTCGGCAAAAAAAAAATAGTTTTTAGAAAACTTCATTTAAAATCGATAATCCCGGTTTTTCAAATTAAAACAAAGTGGTTCACGTTTTTTTTAAAAAACAATGTTTGCTTATCGAATTTAATAAACCTCTTTCAATACTTTTTCTCAAATCGGGAAAACTGCTTCTTCACATGACTTTACATACTCTCTAAATGTCTTAGATTAAAATGGACGACAAATCTGAATTTAGAATAAAATTTTTAATCTATTAGATTTATATTTCAATGTATTTTGATTTCTTTTTTTTAAATCTAAACAGAGATTCGTCCCTGATAGCAATCCAATGATTTTCCGTGGCAGGAATTGCCACCGACTGCCACCACCTCTTGCTGTTTTTACTGTTTTTTATGGAATGTAAACACCCAAATTGTTTTCAAATTTGTGGAAGTGATATCAATAAGGGTCTATTTCATTATGTCTGAATATTTTTTGGCCATTGTGGTTCTTTAAATTCCTTTCTGGAATTGCGATTACTTAATCTCACAAACACCTTTTTGGAATACGGGCCTTAGAGAGCAGGTCCGATATGCACGAAACCTTGTTACTTTAGTTGCAAACTAAGGCCTACACTGTAAAAAAAAATACCGTAAATCTTACAGTATTTTATTGGCAGCAATATTGCCAGCAAATTACCGTAAAAATTACAGTATATTGTACAAATTAATGTAATCAAATGACTTAAAATTATATATCTTTGTTTGAATTATTAAAGGCCAAGTCCAAATTAGATCCACTGATTAGTTGTAGATAGGTAGCGCTCGTATTCCAAAAAGGTGTGTTTAGCATGACTTAAGCTAAACAAATTCGTTTATATGCAAGATAAACGTATCGCTTAAGTAAACGCAATTTACGAAAGGAGTTTAAAGTTCAACGCAATTTTAACTCAACCAAAATGCATCGAAATTTAAACTATGTACAGGGCTAGTTTAAGAAATGTTTTAGTGTGTATTTTCGCTTAGTGCACGGCTTATTTGCACTATCTGATTGACAGTAGCAATGGTGCACATCATTCTCGCCCAGTTGGTGTAGCACCTAAAACGATACGGAAAGCCATAAAACACACTTTGCGCTCAACCATTAAAACACAAAAGGGTCTTTTATACACTCAAGTTTACGTCTTTAAAATAACGACGATGTTACTCGTGCTTAAAGCTTCTGTTTAAGTAAGCAAATGGTTAAAAATATTTAAACGCGTTTTGCTTAAACCCAATTTTAAATTACGGCGATTTTAAGCTAAATCGCGTTTAGCTAAACAAGTTTCTGGAATACAGGCCATAGTGACTTAGAGTTAACCAATAGAACAATCATCTATGAGTCTTCTATGCTATGGGCGATACTTGAACAATGCCGACTACAACTCATACACAAAATACTATGAGCAATAACGAACGCTGCCACTGACTATGAGGTCCCTAAATTAAGACGAGCATCTGCATTTTGAACTCGCTGAACCTTGGTCAGTAGAGCAAGGAGCTGCAGGAATCCAGCTTTGATGTAACAAAGGCACACTGAAAACATTAGTTTGTCATGAAAAGGGTCTTATTTGACCAATTAAAAATTTGTCATGCATTGAATTTTTTGATCATTCAAGAAAATAAAGCTCAAAATGTTTTCATAATGTTCCATTTACAATTATAAGCTGTTAAAATTAATTTTTATCATCACAGATATTTTCATGACTTATAAAATTTCACTTTTTAAAATGCATGACAAATTAATGAATGATGAAATTGTTGTTAATTTGTCATTTCCAGTGCATTACAAATTGAATTTGAGTATATGACAAATTAAATGACGAATTATGAGTTTATAATTTTTTATTAAATTAGTCATGTACATCAAAATGACGAATTATTAATGCATTATTGTCATTTAATTTGTCATGTAATTTGTAATGCACTTGAAATGACAAATTAACGACTATTTCGTCATTCATTAATTTGTCATGCATTTTTAAAAAGTGAAATTTTATAAGTCATGAAAATATCTGTGATGAAAAAAATTAATTTGAAAAATTTATTATTGTTACGTGTTGAACTTATGAAAACATTTTTAGCTTTATTTTGTGGAATGATCACAAATTAAATTGCATGACAAATTTTTAATTGGTCAAATAAGACCATTTTCATGACAAACTAATGTTTTCAGTGCATGGGCCATTCTGATGGTGGATTTTTCATCAAGGTACTGTCGAAACTGCCCAATTTTCCTTATTGAGAGCCAGGCAGTCTTGCATAAGATTGTTAACATGAATGACCATTCTTCGTGATGAGGCTAAGATGACACCAAGGTTGCTTCAGGATGAATAACGGAATTGCTAATGATCATAGCTGGCTGAGAGTTACTAGTCGATCTGTTAAAATAAGAGCCAAAAGTACATTCTCTCTGCATGTGTTCTTGTCATTTAATATCTTCTTGTCAACTTGTTGGATTTACACCAGGATCTGATAGCTTCTGCAATACACGATTCAATCTTCTATTATAGCTGCTTGGCGTTACGAGTGAAAGTTAACATTATGATTCCTAATATGATATCATAGGTATACATTATGAAACCTTGCGGGCCTGCAATAGAGCCGAGGAACAGTGTATGCTGCATGCTTGAACATTTCATTCTTTCATTCCATCACTTAGAACTAGGGTAATAATAATAATAATAATCCGGTTTTTATATAGCGCTTTATCACTGTAACAGTCTCCAAGCGCTGTTGCCTATTATTATTACGCCGTCATTAGAAAATCGTCACAATCATTTCGCTTCATTTAGGTGGCTGCCGGTGGCACATCCCTATCAGCACTTAGATTGTAATATCCCCCATAACATGACAGCTCCCCAGATTTTGTTTGGGTCGGCGAGGCAATTGAGATTAAGTATCTTGCACAGGCATGCCAGGGACACAAACACGTTGGCCACGGCGGGGCTCGAACTCGCGCTCTACTGATCACGAGTCCTGCCTTTTTCCACTAGACCACACGCGCTCTCATAGGGTACTATACGGTCAGTGAGATAATTATGATCTAAACCAGGCAAGAGTAGTGCCCGTGATACCAAAACTGGTTTAAGCCTTTTAATCAAAATACCATGGTCAATGGTATTAAAAATTTAGAACTGAGTCAAGCAATATGAGGAAGACAGCCTATCCAAGGATTGAAGGATGTAATTTCTAACCTGGAGAAGGGCAGTCTCAGTGGAATGGTGAGCTTTGTATGCAGATTGAAAGGGCTCACCAACATCATGATCGCCAACATACTGTATTACCTGACGTGATGCGGACTTTTCAATCAATTGGCAATGAAGGGGTATGTAGGGAGGGGGTCATTGATTGAATTTAATTTTTTTTAAAGGTAGGTTGTTTTATGTTAGGGGTATCTCCATATTTTGGGCTGGTGGTAAAATTCATATTTGCACATTGAAATAACACCCCATACTAAAAGACTAGCTAGTCACCTGAACTGCTCAATTCCAAAGTTTGAGATGAATCGGATTTTTCGTTTTGATGCAGTAAACATTCATGACTTTATAACACTACCAAGAATACTGTGCACAACAAAAAACCCGGATTTGGGATTTTAAAATTGTGATTTTCTACAAGAAGGACATTGATCTGAGCTTAACTATTTCTCACGGTGATTAGCATGTGGATAAGCATTATTTATAAGCAAAACATGATTTGTCAGAAAATTGAAGACGCCATCCTCGGGAGACCTCGATAGAGCTATACCCTTGTAACTAAAGGTCGGAAAATCTCTATAATGAGACATTTTAAATTTATACCCTGTACTAAATTTATCCCCTTAATCTATCATGTTTCCCACATTGGACCCAGAATTTCTGGTTCAGCTTGCTTCACACAAATAGTAAAACATCTTCAAACCTTCTTACCCACATGACCCTACTACACATGCACTAATTTCTCCCTTCCCCTCATTGGGAAATTTCTCGGTAAGCCTATCGGTGGCGTGGGATATTTTTTGACCATGGAGTATAAGCCCGTCCTTGTTTCACGGCTTCGCCAGACAAACCGAATATAGCCAATATTACATCATTATTATTGATGGTCTTGCAACCATGCAAATGAGAACGAGCCGATTGGTAATTAGGCGGGTAATTAGCCTGTGCCTGTTAAATTGCATCGTCATGCCACGCATTTGCTATGTTTTTGTTTCAAATCCATTTCGCATACTTAATTAATGTCCCAGTTCATGTTGTTTATCAAATCATGTGCAGATCTCATATCCGGTTATAAAAAGACTCGCCAGTTCAAGGGATGTCTTTATGGAAAAACATGTCTAGAGAATTCAAAATAACAAAGGTATGTTTATAACTAAATGGCCCGGGGGCAGTTGTATTCAAAGGTGGATATGATGCGTGAACATGGACTTCCGAAATGTACCCTAAACAAGAATTTCCACCGACTAAAAAACATAACCTAAACAAAGCATTTTTGTCTGTTTTGTACCATAAACATTGTCAGTTTTTGCTACCTTAAACAAGTAAGCAATGCATTGTGTTGATAATATACCCTTATTATCTGGCTTTGCTCGTGTTGCTTTACTTCCAAATTACAATATTTTTGATGATTTTGATCTCGCGTACATCACAATTTCGGGGTGGTTACGAGAAAAACATACCATTTTTTCCATATTTTGCTGTTTTTGACACCCTAATCAATGTACGCGTACATCGCCTGTTGGAAAAAAGAGACCCTTTTTACGCGTTTTCTTGTTCACGCATCATATCCACCTTTGAATACAAGTGGCCCCCCGGGCTAAATGGTTAATAACAAAATTAATTACAAATGTCACAAGCTTAATCACGCAAAGATTATTCTATGCGTCAAAGACCTTTTCTTCTCTTACATAATTTTTGGAAATATCAATGTCAATTTTTATGTCCAAACCGTTCTTGAGTTTTGATGTGCAGTTATTGAAATGTATTCTAATTCCATGCACTTGCTCTCCAACGGGATAAAATTTAGTTGAAATTCATAATTTCATAATTTTAAACATAACATAGCACGTTGATCTTAAACATGTGTGCAACATAAAACCATGTGATGGCGACGTGTTTATAATCTAAACATGCATGCGTTATATGCATTTAGAACACTTTTTGACTTTAAAGCAATAATAGCACATTTTTGTGAAGAGCGCCCCCAATTTTCTGAAAATTTTGAGATTTTTACAAGGTTGCATTGGTAACTGGCTAGTAAACTATACTTGTGAATGGTTAAGCTCGAAAATGTCTATGTGGTGCAAACGAAGTAATTTCGTAATCAGAATAATTAATATCGGCTGTTGGAAACGGCCGTCCAATATGAAATAGCCGGGAAATAGCGCCATGTACGTGTCTACGCTCATTCATTAGTTGTTTTATACACTAATCCAGTTTTACACATTCCAACACCTCACCGGCAGCATGCATAGCTGGGGTGCATCCTGCTTGAATTCACCCAAATGTGCAGATTAAGTGTAGACTACAAAAGAGTTGCCCAGTAGGTTTTGGGGTGGGAGGCCCCCCAGTAATGAAGGATCAATTCTGACCTATCATTTGGCTGGTCGGATTTGTTATTGGTTCAGGCAAGTCAAATTAGAGGTCATTTTCTTGAAGAGGCCACTATTTAAGCATGGACGGACATTTAAACTTAGCATTCCAGCTCTGCCGTTAAAGCGGCACTGGCACATTTTCACAAAATATGAATTCTTCATGTGCTCTCAACTGATAGTCTAGGCCATTGGAAGAACCAAGATTATATTTACACATAAAATAACATTACCCCAACACAGATAGGGACCTGATTGAGGATAAAGATATCTAGGTAATTTGTGGGCCAACTTTTAAGTTTTCCATAACTTTAATCAACAAATGTGTATATACATGAACAGTTTTGACTCGTTAACTCACTGATATTAAAACCACAAAGGTTATATGAGGATGTGACGTCAGTTGTTTATGTTATGGCGCCCCTGTGGGTGAATTGAAGAGAAAAAAAACGGCAGGCAGAAGCACCATAATTTGCATGGGGAAATTTCGGTTTTTTGCTGTAACTTTGTTTCGAATTCAAAAATAACTACTTTCTTATCAAGCATAATAATAAGCTAATGCTACCAGCTGCCATTTTGTGACCAATTAGATCAGGAAAGATTCAGCAAGTAATTTATAACCAGATTTTATGTGGTCTGTCACAGAACCTACGGTAATATTTTGCCTGCAGAAAAAACAACAGAGGCGTCCTGAATGTCAACAAGTGACGTCATAGGTCACATCATCTATAGATCGATCAAACAGTGTGCATAGGTGGGAAACAGGCATACGGCGTGCGTTTTGTCCTTGTGTTAAACGCCATTGCGTGTTCTGAGAAATTTAACGGCGCCGGCGACGCTTAATTAAATTATTATAAACCGTTCTGTTACCCATAAGGAAGTGATTTGGTCTCTTAATCATTTTCGGGTAAGGGTTTTGTTATAACAGCCTTACAACCATGCCAAAATAAACCAAATTTTGACAAATCTTGAAATTAGACCTAACTGTCATAAAAATGGTTTATGTCTTGGCAAAAGACACTGTATGGTCATCAGTTTTGAGACATTATCTATTTAGAAACATTAAAGTCGGTCGTAATGCAAGACATGTTGAAAATCACGTCTCTTTGAAGCACTAAATTTCACAAGTCATGTTTTTATGAAAGACACATGGGTTGTAAGACGGTATTTTGTCATCAATTGGGAGAATGTCTGGCTGGAAGACGTGTCTTCGTGTCTTAGATTACGTTTTAATTGCGTTTTATGTTCTTTATTTCTATGTTTAAGACAGTCTTATATTACCCAAGACATGTTGTCAATGACGGCCAAGACAACTTTTTACAGTGTAAGGTACCGACCCGGGAGGAGAGGGGGAGAAAACAACCAAATTGCTGATGGGCTGTCACGGGTACCCTATCCGAAGCCATGTAAACAGTGTGACCGCTGGAATTAGATAAGTGGCCGAAACAGAAAACCGTGAACGCGGACTGGAGGATGAAAGTGCGCTGTTAGAGGGGGCAGACCTATCAGAACTGGTTGAAGAGGCTGAACTCAAGAATATTTGCGAAACCGGCTGCCAGACTGACCAGCTCGACCGTGATTGCGATGAACAGGAACTTCCTAGGGAGCACTCGCATATCGTCAATATGATGAAGTGCTGGTCCACATCCAAAACGCTGGATCAGCACGACCCTAATATCTCTCTTGCAGACGAGCGTGATAGCGATACAAAGTCCACAGGCTTCGAGCCTGTCTGCGAGCCAGCCAGACTTAGAATACCGTGATGACGTGGAGGGAGGCAACAAAGACCTGGTGACACAGCGAGTTCACAACGTGAACGTGGAACCTGAAATCACGTTTGCGACGATAAGGGAGGAACAGCTGTCGGATGAGACAATAGCCTTAATATTGCAGAAGAAGGAATAGTGGAGGGGCCTATGTAAAATTTGGTGAAGTTCATGTTAATTGTTGGCAACCACTATAAGCGTATACTACTGGGTCTGACTATTCAGAAAATCGATGTTGCCATTTTTCAATTGACCTTTAGTGACCTTGACACAAGGTCAAAGGTCAAAATGGTCATACATCGTCTAAAGTATATCGACCTTGGTACCAAAATGTGGCAAATTTCACAAGGAATATTGTATATGATATTTATTTTGTTATTTGACCTTTCGTTTTCTCGTAATATGCAAATAACCTAATTAGAGACAATATGCATAAAATTGCCTTTATGCAGGCCCAGTCCTGTCCAAAGCAAGAGTTAGGCCTCAAGTTCTTGCACAATGTAGTCATCTGTAAACAGCTTCTACTTGATGAAATGTAGAATGAACCCTACACAATCCCCATTATTTCTTGCTATTAGCCTAATACCCATGGGTAAGTAAAGTAAAGCAAGTTGTTTTGTAAAAATGTGCAAGAGAAAATGATCGATGTAGTCTATACCAAATCCATGTAACAAATTGTCGTTACCGTTAAATAACCATGATTCGCACTTCAGAGACAAAAGTATGTATACTATTATCTTAGTCTCAGTCACATGTATGATGTTTTCATTATTCGATCCCATCCAGAGACCCTGGATAGTCTCGTCTAAAGCAAGATCAAGTTAGTCACCCTGTACCCCCCGGGGGGGGGGGGAAGCTCAGGTTTGGTTTAGGTAGGGACGTGCCCCAGAAGTAGTACCCATAGCTACACCATTTTTTGGCCAAAAAGGGACCCATAGCTTTACCAGAGATGCAAATGTTGGGCCAAATTTATTGCAAATTTATTTGCCCTTTTTTCCTCAAGTGTGGACAATTTTACTTATGATTGAGAAAATTTGACTCATTTTCCCAACAATTTTTAGAAAAATTGGGTTTCCGATTGAGAAATATTGAAAAACGACCCATTGTCATATACCAAAATTGGCATGAAGAAAGGGGTCCATTGATATATTCGAAGGCTATAATGATATGATGCTGTGGCAAGTCCCGTATGGTCATTTGTGGTTGAGAATCCCCTGGCAATATCCCCACCCCATGCACCATCACTACTGTTATTACATACCATTTGGTTGGGTACAAAGCCAAATTAGTTCAACAGTTTGTAAAAAAGTGCAAGACAAATTGTGATTCTCTTCTCTCATTTGTATGATGCTGTATCTTTTCAACCATAGCCCCTGATAGTCTATAGGCCTAAAAGCAAATCAACGTTATAGTCATCCATCCCCCCATATAGCTGCTATTAACCCAGTGGTTAAGTAACTGATGGTGTTAGCAGTAGTAAAATGTTCACACAAACTTGGCGATTTTTTTTCCCTAAAAAACTGGGCCAGAACATGAAACATTGTCTCCTGTCCACTTAGTCCCATATATTGATAGATGTTATATTCTTGTTCAACAATCGTTTCACAAATCTTTAAGTGTTCTAAAAACACTGTTTCTCATTTAGCTTCTTTCTCTGATGAACCACTGTTTTCATTGAAACATTGATCATTATTTTCCCTGGTCTTATTGTAGAGAGTGTGTGCAATTAATCGGGGCCAATAGCCCCTAAAGTAATTGGGTCTAATTGTTACATTAACCTAATCAAATCTCCCCAAGCTTTATGAGTTTTGGTTCATGAACTGGTACGGGAGTAAGGATATGGGGAATATCCAGAGGTCAGCAGCAGGTCACCTTCGTACCCCCCCCCCACACACACAACGCACAACATCCCACAAAAGGGGCAAAAGGTCCACCTATTGTTGATTTTTTCCATAAAATGGTCCCAAGTGTAGAAGTTTTGACAAAAAGTCCACCTTTTTAGTGGATGAGATGTTCCCAAAGGCCAGTTTTAGGGGGGTGTATTGTGCTTTTACCAAAAGTCCACATTTTCAAAGTCCCGCCCCCTCTAACAAGGAGTTTAAAAAAGTACCGTAACAAGTACAAGTATTTGATTGGTCTAAAGAACCCCTAAACCAAGTATGGTATAGTGTAATATCCTACCTTTAAAATTGGCCATATTTGACCCCTAAGCAAGTAGAAATTTATTCTTTGAGGCTATACTGAATAGCTCAGTTACACAAAATGAGCCGAATATACGATAAAAACTCGAAAATTCCAAATCATACACTAATGTAAGTTTCAAGTCCGGTTCAAGTTTTTTTCAAGATTTTAGTAGTTTTGCTACAAAATTTACGTATGTACCGTGCACAATCTTGAAAATATACCCTTTTTACGTGTTTCTGTGGTTGCACATGATATCCCCTTATCAATGGATGGAAAGAATAATTGAAAAATCACACATGTGGCTGAGACTGAAAAGATAACTAGTAACACTAACTTTTGTCTCTGTAGTGCGAATCATGGTTGTTTCACGGTCATAACAACAAATCATTCCATAGATTTGGTTTAACCCTCATCTTAGCAGGGGGTGGTTACCACCCCAGTGAACTTTGCTCCGGTGCGCTAAAATGCCAAAAGCTTTTGTAAAAACGCTTGTGGGTAATCGTTCTCTCATCCTTTCTGGTCATTTTAGCGAAAACAATGTGAAGGTCGGTAGCACCTTCTCCGGGGTTAGGGTATGCCTACAAAGTCGAAGGGTAGGGGGTTGCCACCTACAGATATTTTGTGGTACATTTTTGAAAATATTGTGCACAGTATGGCTCTAAAACTCTACGTTTAGGTAAAACTAGTCAATTGCCATCATTTAGAGCTAAAAACCGCATGAAAATCCGATATTCCTACGATTTTTTAGTGCAAAATTGGATTTTCGCCAATTTTCTATGGAAAATGCCAATTTTGTCGGCACAATGACTTTATGACGTCACTGTGACGCCATACTAGGTATGTTGGTACTAATTTTGGTATCAATGGAAAGAGGAGGACCATAACTATCCACTGGTATCAAAATCATAAGCATCAGGTGCTTTATAACAAATTCTCGAGGGGGTGGTAACACCCCCCTCCCCCTCCTTGACAAACCGTGTTACAAAAAAGGCTTGGTAAGACGAGGGATATAGACTACATCAACCATTTTCTCTTCTACATTTTCATAAAACAACTTGGTTTTCTTAGTCATGGGCATTAATAGCAAGGTATAATGGGGTTGTGTAGGGTTCACTATACATTGTGCAAAACATGAGGCCTAACTCTTGCTTTGGACAGAACTCACCCGACTGGGGTCTGAATAAGGCAAATCTATGCACATTATTGTCTCTAATTAGCTTATTTGCATATAACAAGAAAACAAAAGCCCAAGTAACAAAATAAATATCATATACAATATTCCTTGTGAAATTTGCCACATTTTGATACCAAGGTCGATATACTTTGGACGGTGTATAACCCTTTTGACCTTTGACCTCGTGTCAGGGTCACTAAAGGTCAACGGAAAAAATGGCAACATCGTTTTTTCTGAATAGTCAGACCCGGTAGAATACATTTATAATGGTTGCCAACAATTAACATGAACTTCATAAAATCACTCTCTGGAGAACATAGGCCCCTCCACTAGAAGCTGGGGGTGAAAGACTTGCATGGGCAGCGGTTTCGACATTGTCAGCTGCTCTAAAGACCTATTGGGGCCAGTGGGACATGTTGGCAGTAAAGGATCTTAGTGAAGAAATGGGAAAGTGAAGATGGTAGGTCAGTACGGTGGTTGACAGTGTTGCCAAAATCATTGAGAGGTAGGGTTTTGGACGAGCTCCATTCAACAAAGGCATCGGAACACATGGGCAGGAACAAAACTGTTCCAAAAGTGTGCGAGCGGTACTATTGGGTTGGTATGAATGCGGACATTCGGGCATTTCTCCGTAAGTGTATGCCGTGTGCGCAGAAGAAGGGCCCGCAGCGTAAGCATCGAGCACCGTTGCAATAGTATCGTATTGGCGCGCCCTTGGAGCGTGTAGCGATAGATGTTCTTGGTCCATTGACAGAAACAGTATGTCGAAGGTAGTTCATGCGGACAGATTAAAGCTGTATGAAGGCCTAGAACTGAAGGCTCGTAAGTATCAAGCTCCTGGAGTGACGGAAGAGAGGAGGGACCCGTTTTGGCGGGGAAGCGGGCGTACGTTTTAAACTGTCCAAGAAATCATGAGCCAGAATATAGTTTTTCACACCATGATATTTATGGACCAGCATTATGACATGCAAAAATACGATTTGTTTGAAAAAATAAGTGCGCCCTCTCTGTGTCAGCCTTTAAATGCTCCCAGTTTTCTTAACATTATTTTTAATTTTCAGTAAAAACTTGCTTGAGAAGTTCTTTCTTTTTAGTTCGAATTAATTTCTTTCTTTCATTTCTAATTGTACAATAATTATAATTATTGTTATCGCACGAATGTAAGCAGGTGACACTTGTTTTATAACGATAACACGTAGATTCTCATCATGACATGTGAGTGCAAAATATCACATGAATCAAATCGGTGTAAACTATACTGTATAACATGAGTCCAATAGTAATCACTTATCACATGTTCATGTTAGGCAAAAACAAATGCCGTGTTGCCCCCGCAACAATAATAATAATAATCAGTTTTATATATAGCGCCTATCACCGGCGGTGGCTCAAAGACATCCCTTACAAGCGAACGTGCCTGTCAGCACTTTTGACACAAACACGTCGTTGACCACAGCGGGGCTCGCACTCACGATTCAACGGTCTAATGATCACGAGTAATGGGCTTTTCCACTTGGCCACACATGCTTGCGTGCGCGACCGATCCAAAATTTTGACCAAAAATGTACAAAGTGTATTGATTTCCGGGAAGGTTTTTTTTCAAATTTTACACTTTTGAGCATTTAAAGATTGTATTATTAGCAGTCTAACACACCCATCAACACCTTGTTATAATGTCACGTGATATGCAGGCAATTATTAAAGCAATCCGACCGACCCTTCCGATTTTTTTCTGTTGTAAGGTAACCCAAGTTATTGCCTCATTGCCTATTTATATGCAAATGTGCTTGCGATTTCACACTTTTCATTTTATTCTGGAAATTACATAATTGTATACAATACAGCAAAACCAGCTGACCAGCCTGCATGTGTACGCTGATCTCAACCCATAGGCGGACTGACCATAGACCTGCTGTGGAATTTTCCACATGGGCCGCTTAGAATTGGGTCACTTTGGGCCGGTCAAGTTAAAAGAGAAGGGAAGAAAAAAGAGAAAGGAAAAAAAGACATACAAGATTTTATGTGCTATTTATAAGCCTATGAAGTAGTAATTTCAACTGCTTTTCGGGAGGGCCGTGGCTAAGTAAATTAAGTGTTGGGCCAGCATGCAGCAACTTCTTTGAGTGTGCGATTCCTTAGGGAAAAGGAAATTGTGTACACTCTACCCATAATATAAAGGTAGGGGCTGTCCCCGGGCTAATACTCTAGCTATATTGTGATGAAAACCATTTGGATTGAACTATAATCTAAACGTACGAAGCTCTGTGACAGGAAGGAGGTTCCTATAACCAGACAATAACGTGATCCCCTCGAAGAAAAAGTATTTTAAAGGTCTCAGGAAATGCAAATAGAATTGATGTGATTTGTGTCAAGTCTACAAGGAGGGACTAGAAAGCATTCAAAATTTGTGTTGGTGATGGCATCATTAGTGAAACTATTGAGTTGTTCAGAGAGTAATAGAAAATTCCAGGTGACTGGTGTGAATCTATTCATGACACTGACTGAAAATCAATAGTTTTACTAATGATGTCACTTGTAGTGTATTCTTTTTTCTGGCCCTGTTTATTGGAATGGAATGTCTCGTAAAGATTTGTAGTAGGTTTATCGTCGCATTTCCTGGGACCTTAAACAACTTCAAGTACCATCATATAAGTCTTGTGGCCAAGGAACTCTCAAACAATCCCAATGCGATGGTACATTAATCTCTCCGTCATATCTTGTGCCTCTTTTCAATTACGTGGTATTGGCCTCCTGAATTCTTGACTGGACCATAATCAAATAATTAACTAATTGTTCAATAAGTTTATTGATAAAAGGTCTGTAGAAGTATTTTATTTGCCATGCTCTTTACACTCTGAAGTCTTCACCGTCATTGCCACCACTACACATACTTACTAATCAGGACCGGTGAGAGATGGCCGGGGGCCCGGTAGGCAAAAAATCGGGGCCCTGCTTTTTAGAAAAATTGCGGCGAAGCACGAGAAACGAACACTAAACGAACATATACACCTTAAAAGTAGCCTTTAAAAGCCAACTTTGATGAAATCTAATTTAGATCAATTTGATATACATTTTCCTTGTAACATCCAAATGGCCAAACCAATTTGATTCTGGATTAGTTAGGAGTTAGGAACATTCGATTTTCATGCTTGATGGAAAAATGACTAGTTTTAAATAGGCCTACTCAGAACGTTTTTGCTATAATAATTTTTGTGTCAGAAAAGTTGCGAATATCAATTTTGCACCCCCATATCCAGTATACGTTCCTCAGCTTATGACGTCATAGTGACGTCATAATGGGAATGTTGGTACTTAAGTTGATATCGTTCGTTCGTTCATCCATCAGTGATGACGATGACCATGACAAAGTGAAAGGTGAAGAAGTTCTGTGGGCGCGCATGTGGCTGATGAGACCAATTTGAGCAATTTGAGCATGGAAAAGACTGTGACACAGAAGTGATTTAATTTCCTATACCATGGCTTTGGTACACTGTCCAAATTTCACAACTATAAAGGAGGAATGGCAGGACAATAGTCTGGTAGATCATTAGTTTGGTGTCCAATCTGATTCCTGGCTGTTCCCAGACCTTTACCGGCAGACGGCCAAAAGCAGCGCTGGTTTTTTGCATCATCAACGAGCACATCACGGGACAACGTGCTCCCCAAGTAGGCCTATGTGAACTTGTCAATT